>CM053247.1:33610104-33797604 GCA_028583405.1 Pogonophryne albipinna | reverse complement strand
GAAAGAGCCATGGCTAGCTATCAAGCTAAAGTAGCTACCGTTACAGTCGCTAAGAGAAGGAGAGTTGTGAGTGCTTAAGCTGTAGTAACGTGTGATTACAACATCAGGCAGTTGCCGTGATCAAGAGTTTTAAAACGATCGATTAAGTTAAGATAATAAGCTATCAGCAACAGAACAGGCACACAGGATACCCGGAGATGACAACAACAACCGTAAGTTACAACATGCTTACCGCAATAGTGGTCCGTGTAGAAACTGTCATGGGTTCAGTCAGGAACTTTGATCAAGTGAGGTAAGTTAATCTGTCTGCCACTCAGGCACTATCTCTTATCAACTGAAGGGGGAAGTCTACCAAAGGAGAAATTCTAAAATAAAATAAACAGTCAGTATTAAGACTTTCTGACTCTGTTTTATGGAATAATAAATAATCACTGATCCAAGCTGTCACCCGACCAGATGCTTTGAATTAAGGGGACATTTTTAGCTCTCAGTGCGTTCAGAGTGAGGAATGCTGAAGTCGCCTGCAGACTGGATCGCACCTGAAGATTTTGAACGATCCTCGAACAAGCTGCACTGGTTATGCAAAATGGTGGCAGCAGTTTCGACTGCCAAAATACGATCAAGCATGAACTAGTCTGAGATCAGGTTGCAGACATTGACTGCAATCCTGCTGCAGCATCCAGACTCTGCAAGGGCTTCAACTGTTTCTCAACCTTCTTGGTTTCTACGTCAAAGCTAATAAAAGTGAGAGGTGACGAAGTGACACATGAATCACGATGGATGACGTGTGTCACTGCCGTCTGGGTTTTGTTTTGAAACTAAAGTTAAAGAAATAGGAGTGGAAAACTTGTCCCGGTAATTCCTTCTGAACTCCTGATTCAAAAACAGGTGTTGCAATACACGGCCATTTTTAGCATCAACAATAATAACAAACTTCCAACTGACACTGCACTTCCTGATTAACAACTATATTTTATTTCAGGCTTTGGTAAGATGGCAAGGACGGGAGCTCTTCTGTTCTTTTGCAATATCGCTCTCCGAGTGCTCATGTGCTTGTGAATCGGATGTTCTAATTCAGAAATATCACTTTTGCATTTTTAATCTTTGAGTTCTGTGATGGCAGCAGCTCCCAGCAGAGCCTCGTGCATCACGCTGCTCACTTTACTGCAGATAGAGTTGATCCAGGCCTATCGACTTTGGCAAAGATTTCAGATATTTCAAAGAGTTTTGGCATAACTTAAAAAGGGACCTTGTTATAGAGGGATGACCATTAGTCTGTCTGTGTTGTGGACAGAAAGCAGAGAGAGAGGGAAATACAAGATGTCTTTTTACATCAACTTCCATCAATGTTGATGTCTGTATAAAAAAGAATGAGTGAAAAACAGGTCTGTGCTTCTAGGATAAAAGAAATTAAGAGTGACTGCAAGGTCAGTGTAATAATAACTCCAGCCTGATTCATCAACTCTGACGTGATGTGGGGAAGCAGAGCTGACATTTTGCTGAGGTCAAATTTGCATGAGTAACCGGCCACTTATCGGATTTGTGTGAGTCAGTGTTTGAAGGATGCCAAACACTGTCAATGCAGAATTACATTCCTGTCAATAAAACTATTGAAATCAGGCTCTAGTCGGTTTAGTAATATATAAAGCTTTGTGTTGCAGTGTCGGCATTTCAGAAAATATGTGTTAGCAGCCATTAACAAATGGTGTTGTAATTATTCTGTGTGTCTACCTGATTTTACTGGCAGGTTTATTAAGTACATATATTATACAGTTATTCCATATGCAAATCCAAGGGATCAAGATAAAACAGATTTCATTATTTTATGCATTTTTGTTCATAAATCATTCAAGTTTCTTTTACTTGGAAAAATAACGCAGTATTGGTCTAGCTAAGGAATACACAACATACTGTTAGGATCAGTATTGCCTGGTGATAACAATGCACTGTAGTGGTCCAATCAGATGAAAGACACACACACAGACAGAGACGCACACAACGAAGAGAAAGACTTGTGAAAGGTGCAGTATTCAAATTGGTATGAAAGACATTCAGTATGTGTCCAGGTGTGGCTGTAAAAACAATAACGTCTACCTTGTCCGCCTAGCTCTGAACAAAAAGCATTCCTCCACAAAACCCGCTGATAAACTATAATTATTTCCCTTTATATCCCCATAATACACCAAGATAAAGTGATGTAAGGCAGCTTATAAAAACACCTGACTTCCCTGTAAACGGACTGGTGGTGAATGGGGGGGGCGTGCACGCTCAGGTGGTTCTTCAATGAACAATGCACTGCCTGCACTAACACTACAGAGTAAACATTACCCATTTCCTTAAATTCCTACTGGAGTGTGTTCTTTTGTGGGAGCATGAAATGGAGATACTAAGAGAGGGACCGAACGCTTTGGCCTTGAAGAGCTGAAGAGGGAGTGTTTCACTTTAAACAGGACCTTATCTTTGGGCGTGGGACTCTTGTGCTCCAAAAAAAACCTCTTTCCAAGGAGTGGAGAGTGACAAATGTTTCAGCATTCATAGCACAAGCAGTGTGTTGCTAATGTTAATACACTTTGTTTACATGTCATGGTAACTTCTGAATTCATCAACAAAGGTCTGCTGATATTTGTAAATACAAATGCTGTCATCCGGCTGAAAAACAGACTGACAAACCAACAAAGTCCTTGCCAAAGGCTACAAATGTAATGTTTCTCAAAATCTATGTGTGTTTTTTTATTTATTTTCACACTTTTCTTTTTGTTGATTTGCTATTTTATTTTGCACATTACAAATAAAATATTGCATATATTTTGTGTGACACTCTTCTTTACATGGGTATTTTGCTTTGAATAATGAACATCTGCAGGGATCAAGGCGACTAAATAAATATATGCTCATCAACTTGTATGAAAAATATAAAGCACAATACTCTACTTTTAGGGCTACGGGACAAGATTTGGGGGGGGGGGGGGGGGGACACAACAAAGGACTCAGCAGTCGATGTCTGAGACAGCGGACTCACATCTCTGAATCGCTGTCTAGGAATGCAGAGCGCAGCCGTGCAGTTATCTATAGGCCTCAATAAAACGCCAGGTTTAGTGGAACAAAAGTGACGTCAGCTTGTAAGAATCTTACACAAGGTGGAGGTCCACGGAGGGGAGAGGGGCAGCATGTGGACAATAGACAATAGGAACACCACAGGAGGGATCACACTGACTTTGTTTTCACTTTGCTTTAACATTTGCTTAACAAGTTCAGAGATTAAGGTTCATAATAATCAGTTTGCACAGACTACTTTAAACCAGATGTGCATTTCTGTAGTTGGCGTTAAACTGTGGAATTCTTTACAAATGATTTAAGGGGCTGTATAAACATCTTCAGGTTTAAGAAAATGTATAAAGAAAGAATAATCTGACAGTATGAAGTTGTTTGTGTTTTTGCTTTCATGTTACTATAAGTACTTGTAAGCAGCTTTGACTGACAGACCATTTCTTTTAGAATAAGGGGCAGGTCAAATAAGTCTGTCTTCTGCCTGCACCTTTCCATCATGGGATACAAACAAACTGCTTAAAGTGTCCATGTCTTGTTTTATAATAATTGCCATGAGTGGAATACAACTATAATAATAATAATAATAATAATTGTGAGTGGGGTTTAAATACAGCAGTGTGGACAAAGCTCCGAGGGAGAAGCTGCAGCTCATTTAGAGGACTGAAACTGTCTGGCTTCCTACACGTACGCAACAATATCTAATATCACGTTTTTAAAGAGTGTAACTGAAAACACGTCAGACAAAGATGCTGCAATAGGAAAGGATGCCAACAAATGTGGGGGAGCTCAGAAGAACAAAGGAAGAGATGGAGAGGATCAATGCTCAGTAACACAGCTGTGTTAGGAGAAGCTGTAGGTTATGTAAGGTTAATGTGCTGCTGGAGTGGATACCGGCTCAAAAACGTGAAGAAAGCTATTTCAGATGTGAGGAACCGACAGCACAGTCAGCAGCATTACATTGAATCTATTCTTAGGACTTTTTGGACCTGCCAGCTGTCCTCCAGAGCCAGATTCCACTCGTAAAAAACTGAGGATTTTTGGATATACTGTCAGTATGGGACTTCTGCTGTGCTGCAATCTGCAACATTCACAAATCCACACACACAAAATGATATTAATTAGACAAAGTGACTATTGAGCTATTGTCAATAACCTTTTCAAAAGCAAAACAAATGTTTGATCTGAAGTGTCATCAATTTTGCACAATCTTTACCATCTTATCTCACATTATAACAATCGAGTGTTACTGTTTATCCAAGGGGAAAACCCCAATGAATTACACATCCTGCTGGCATGTGCAGAATGCAGACTGCCCCACACACAGATACCTCACTGTGGGGCAGTGACCTGTGAAACCAGAAAGCTACAATGTGGCAATCATTAAACCTCAGAGCAGAGGCAGAGAGAGTGGGCAAAGTCCTCCAGGATAGTAGGACCATTCCTCTGACCAAGCTGCATCGTCCCCATGCAGAGGTTTACCAGCTGTGACAGCAGCAATGAACATGGCTCACTTTGTGCACAGAGGCACACAAAAACAATGGTGAATTGTTAGAGAGAAAAACAGATCTAGGAGGCCCATGTTGAGGCTACTAGTCAGAAGCTTCTGGGATTATCCACAAGGCCATTTGTAAGGTAACCCAAACAGAGCAGCCAGCATGTTGACCAACAGAAAGACAACAGTTGTTTCTGTGTCAATGCAAACTGTTCCCACTCCTCTTTCAGAGAAAACAAAGCATTCATTTATCAGAGCAACTCAACTATGCTAATTTCAGAACTGAGTACTTTCAGGCATGTTTAAAATCATAATTGGAATCACTTACTGAAAGCAGGCGTTGTGCCAGGTGTCCAGGAGGACTTTCATTTGAAACGAGTCTTGGATTTCTCCTCCACATCCCGCACAGTTACAGCTCTTAGTACCTGTAAGAAATGGAAAGGTATTCAATGGAGCAGCATTGTATGCTTCAAATTCTGGTAGTAGGTATAACTGTGTGTGGAACAGGCAGTGGTGTAAAGTAACTAAAGTACATTTACAATTTTGAGATACTTGTACTTTACTTGAGTATTTCAATGTTTTGCTACTTCTATCCAACTGCCATTCAGTGATAAAAAAAGTGTACTTTACTACTTTTACTCCACTACATTTATTTAATACCTTTGTTACCTTGCAGATTTGGATTAATGTTGTGTAATATTTAATCAACACTTAAATAAGATTTTAGTTACACCTGGAGCAAATTCACAAGCTACCCTGCAGCATACAAAGGAATTAAAATGAGCCACACCGTTACCAGCTTTAATAAGAACATTAATGCATCAATAATTATAATATTTGTTATGCTGTGTATGCAATTTATTATATGTAATGTCTCGTCTTTTATCTGGACCCTGAGTCTGTAATAATGTTTTGATTGATTGATTGATTGATTGATTGAATCAAAACATATAATTTATTATTCTTTTGGTACTTTAACTATATTTTGATGCCAATACTTTTCCATTAGTAACATTTTGAATGCTGGACTTTTACTTGTAACAGAGTATTCCTACACTCTGGTACTTCTACTTGTATTGAAATACAATATCTGAGCACTTCTCCCACCTCTGAAAACAGGTATGCTTGATGTAACATTGAAATGCACAAAATGAAACATAGCATCAACTCGCCGTGTAACACGGCGATTTTATACAAATAAAATAATGTAACCTCTCGTCTTTATAGGTTTTAAGTTACAGCTTGAGATATTCCTCACCTTCTGGTTGCTCCATCTACTTTCTCAGAGTGTCGTCGTTATTGAAATCCTTCACAAGCTGTTCATACTGCGAGCTGCGATGCGCCGCTTCAATGTTTGATTCCTCCGCGTCGTTCACCCAGCAGGACTGTGCGACTGTGGATACCTCAGGAGAAAAACAAATCCCTTTAATTGTTCACACGAAGAAAAACAAATCAAGAAACTAAGCACACTCCTCCTGTACGAGGCTGCTTTCTTGTCGCTGGCAGGATAACTGACGTAATGCAGTCTTCACATTCCTGTACGGAGAGCGGAAGGGCTCAAGGCAGCACCTGGAAGCAGGAGAAGAAAACTGAGGTTTGGGACAAAAAAACAAACTGAAAGGGAACAACAGTGGCTCCATCTACAGACACAACGACCACACTGCAGCATTGTTCTACCAGACACTGATTTCTACATAACATAACATAACGGAAACTCACATGTAATGCCGGGCAAGGGAGACAAGGACGAAGGTACGTTTTAACCGTTTGTTTTTTCGTTCTAATTGAAACAACAACAAAAACAGAAACGGGTCGTTTTTAGTAACTTTACAGATTTGGATTAATTATGTGAAATGTAATCAACACTTAAATCAGACTTTAGTTCCACCTGGAGTAAATCCACAAGCTACCCTGCAGTATACAAAGGCATTCAAACTAGCTGCACCTTTACCAGCTTTGAGAACACTTTCATGATCAATCATTATAAAACATATCATATATATTGTTCTGAAATGGACCAATCTGCACAATGACTACTTTTACTGTCGCTACTTTCACTATATTTTGATGAGAATACTTTTCTACTTTCACTTGAGGAACATTTTGAATGCAGGACTTTTACTGTAACAGAGTATTCCTACACTCTAGTACTTCTACTTTGACTAAAGTACAAGATCTGAGTACTTCTACTTTTACTCAAGTACAAGATCTGAGTACTTCTACTTTTACTCAAGTACAAGATCTGAGTACTTCTACTTTTACTCAAGTACAAGATCTGAGTACTTCTACTTTTACTCAAGAACAAGATCTGAGTACTTCTACTTTTACTCAAGTACAAGATCTGAGTACTTCGACAATTTCCAAATGTTCTGTTGGTGCGTGGATGATAAAATAATAGTGTTTGATTGTATTGCCTTACGTATGCAGCTATTTGCCTGTGTTTAGAAACATAATTAAACATACCATGGACAAACATTCAAACAATTTTCCATTTATTAAACATTGTAGATGAACAATTAACAAGTCATACAGCTAAAGAAAACTACAACAATAATTTTCTGTATGATGATATCATGGAACCTGGAATTTGAACACACACACCACTTAACAATAAACAATAAACTTAACAATAAACTTAACAATAAACGACTGAACTGCTGTCCACTTTAGAGTAGGGCCCTTAAAGCATCCAGTGCTGCAGACAGTCCAGCAACCTGGCTCCTGATCCCTGCACTTGCCTTTACAAATATCTTCTTACAATGCCTATGAGATCCTTTATCCCGTTTTGGAATGGTGCTGGCTCGTTATGAATGGCACGCTCAAAGAGTTCAGCAATGTCCGCATAGTTCCTTGCAAATTCTTGTTCAGCTGCTGTCTGGTGCTCCACAGTGGCAAATGGGTTTCTCCCAAACAGCGACACTCGTCTCAGAGAGGACCCCACTTCCTGATGATAGCAGTCTGCAGCATCTGTAGCTTCAGGCAAAAGATCTGCAGGCAGTCTCTTTGGGCACCCACCATGAGCAAGTTGATCTGGGATACCCTTACCTTAAAAAAAAACACAAACAAGTGGCCATTGTTAGTGTAATGTTACATATCATGCATATCAATGAACCTCACACAGCGTGTCATCATAGCCTGCCCTTACAAAAAATTGTACTTGTGCTATTAGTACACTTCTTACAAACTTTAAAAAGTATGTTTTTAATTTGACTGTTTAAATGTACTTACCAGATATATATGTTTCATGCAATAAGAGCAATCTATAAACTAGATAGTAGATATGTCTTTACTCAGACAATTATTGAAATATTGTAATATATACATGCCACATTTAAACATTTCCATCAACCTAGTATAAAAAAGGGGATACAGAGAGAAACAAATGTAGGATATAAGTACAACTTATAAAAATGCATAAAGAAGGTCATTTGTTATGGGGCTTAAGTAACATTATGAAAACTGCTATACAAACCTTGGATTCTGTGTGCATTCCAGGACTGCACCATCCGGTCAAGTCCAATTTTGGCTACCTGACAGGTAAGAGTGGACACACAATATCGTGTGATGTTGTCTTCGAGGCTTAGTTCCTCCTGGTCAACAAGGTGGTTGAGTGCGCCTTTCAGAGGGTAGTTTACCCTGTTGTTTACCTCTGGCCACATCCTTTCTATAATATGATTCTGTAATTTAAAGTAAACAAAAATGAGAAGAGTCAAATGTAGAGAGCACATTGTAATTTCCCATTGTTCATTTCCCAATTTACGGCTTTGTATTTTATCCATTTCCTGTTGTATCCAGTTCAAAAGTGCTGTGTATCTCTCCTATGTCATAGGAAAAAGCTAGCAGTCCCCTAGAGAAGTTTAGTGAACGCCATGGGTCTATTGACAGCTTTATCAGCTAGCAGTTGGGTGAATAATGGAATGAGATCAGAAATCTTTTATTTGTCTCGCCACAGGGTAATTTACATGATTACAGCAGATAAAGTGAGGAATAAAAGACAAAAATGGCTATGTGGGGATTGTCCACAGTGTTGAGTATGTAAGTCGCTTTGGATAAAAGCGTCTAACAAGTAACATGTAATGTAATGTAATGTATGAACACGTTGATTGCAATTCAGATTAAAAAACAACTCGCCTGTGTTGACTTTGTTTGCATGTATGGCTGTCTGCCTGTGTTATTCCGGTAGTCTGCCAATTTCTCCTGCATGAAAAGAGTCAAGTAGAATTCTTTTCCATGGTCTACTCGGATTTGGTCCCACATTCCATATCGTAGGACAGCACTCCTGCAAAACAGCAATACAAAAGTCTTATGACATGTAACAGAATTTCATGTTTGTTGTTACAACCTAAGCATTGCTAAAGCGAATTTTGTACGCAGTTAAAATGTTGATCTCATCAATCAATTACCAAGTAACGTACAATATACAGTGGTTACCTGTTAGTAGTTTTCGATTTACAATATTTTTCCCAAATAAAACTGTTCAAATAAAGCTACATTTAGCCATTGTGTTTTTATTTAGCTAAATGTTTACTAAATTATTTACTGTCTGCTGTTTGCAACCTTTTTATTAGGTTATTATTATTATATTATTATAACAGAAACAGGGCACTGAAACTTACTGGTAAACCTCTTGATATATGGTCAGGTTGTTTTTCACTGGCATGGTGGAGTGGCTTACAATGTTGCTGGAGAATCCGTCCACGGCAAGGACGTGGGTCACCCCATACATCACCAGTTTCTCGTTTTGGTCAATGTGCAATTTGTGACCCATGTACTCTGCACTGTATGGCGCTGGATTTAAATTCCTTAATCTCTGAGGAATTAAACACAATGTTATTGTTCTCACAATATGTTCACAGCAATGTACAATACAGGAAAATCTAGATGTTTTTTAATAATATCTACACGATACCGATCTGCATGATATGGCTGGTTAGTTTCTCTGAGGACA
This sequence comes from Pogonophryne albipinna, assembly GCA_028583405.1. NCBI lineage: Eukaryota > Metazoa > Chordata > Actinopteri > Perciformes > Artedidraconidae > Pogonophryne > Pogonophryne albipinna. Next base: position 33,788,116 of record CM053247.1, on the reverse strand, counting down.
CGACCAACACGCCCCTCTGATGCTCGGATTCCTTTTGAGGCCAGGTAACCAGTCATCATTTTTCTTCCATATGTTGGTCCAGTCTGAATTTGTAAACACAAAACAAAAACTAAATAGGACCAAGGTACGTTTTAACCGTTTGTTTTTTAGTTCTAATTGAAACCAAAAAACCCCAGAATAGTTATCTCATTATTATTTACACAATTATGTCCAAAGTTATTAGTGAGTATTTCTGTCACATCATTGTTAAGCCTCAACTCAGCTCCTACGTCTCAAAGAAAACCCATAATGCAGGGCTCGTTACATTTGTTTGTATTGTGAGAATAATCAATATACAAATGAAACCGGAACTTTAGTCCACTGATGTATTGTTCCCCCACGGACAAATATCGGGGGTAGTAGCTTCCGGAACCGGAAGTTGCATTGTTTTTAGCATTCACAGTAGGATGTAGCATATCAAGCAGCATTAGTGAAGAGATGGATAAAAACGCGTGTAGTTACATACTAAACACACCGTCTCCAACTGCCACTCATCGATGCTAACATATCAACTGTTACTATATGGTTAACTATCATGTATATAGCTATTTAAATGCTTATGAATGGATGTTTAGCTACGTCAATAGAGGGCAACGGAATATGACGCCGCCAACCAATTAAATGGGAGAAGACTGGAAGTACCAGAGAGTTTATAATCGGAGCTGAAACGTTTATATGGCCCCTCTCCCGTCGCAGCCTCAGAGGAAAGTCATGTTTACTATAATTAAAACCCTGTCAATTTTACAAGAAGTTTCTTGGATTCTTTCTGGCCATTTACTCCTCCCAGCATTCCGAAACCCAACAGTAGGCTATAGAGTCGTGCAGTGACACGTCCTAAAATCATAAATCTTTCGATTCGATTTATGATTATAAAAGTAAGGTAGACATGTGGAGATTATCCGACTGAACAAAACGTGATCCGTCTCTTAAATGTGTGTCAACCACAGACATTATTTCGAGCTATTTTCCAAAATCCTATGGCGAAATTGCATAGCTTTTTTGTCGAGGGAACCAGAAGGAACTTACTTCCGGGTTTTAGGACGCTTCACTACACCACTCTATTACTATGAAGTAATAAGTACAGTACTTGAGTAAATCTACGTAATTACTTTACATCACTGAATTAAGCCATAGGCCTACCTCACCTCAACAGCTGCTTTAGCAACCTCTACTTCCAGTTGGGAATCGTGCACTCGCTCTCTGCCTATACCATTTTGGGTACAAAAGCGACGGATGTTTGTTTGGGAGAACCCTTTTGTTAAGCCACATTCACACTGGAGATGATCGGATATATTTTGATCAGTATAACCATCTTTTATCATACTTTGTATAACTTCTCTGTAGGCCAACAAACTGGACTCCATTATTATTAATAAGGAGGGTGACTGACTATATTTCCCGCGATCAAACTTTCCTGTCATGCGCACAGCAGTCCTGGTGTAAATTGATGGTACATTTACGGCACCATGCCGTAAATGCACCCTGTGTAATGCACACATTACCGCCAAGAACGACTTGTCGGACACGGCGATAGCAATATATTGTTAACAATAAAAACGGAGATGGAGTCATACTTTCTTTTCAGAGGCAGCCAGCGAGTTACTCTTAAAATAGACGACATGCGCGTCGACAGAATCAGCCGCATTTTTCAGGTATTTTTAAGAGATCCGTGATTAATTATTGATTGAACAGGCACATGGTGTGTAAACGTGTAACAAGCTAACCTTGTTTCAATAGTAATAAAGCTACGAGTCATCTGGACGAGAGAGTCAGTTAATCATTCAATTTAAAAACAAAACAATATTTAGATATCACATTGTAAATGGGGAAGGATATTATTAAGATGTTATCGGATTGTATCCTTAATTTGGTGCACAAAATAGACGTGGCATGAAAATATGTGAAAAGATTCAATGATAATTATTTTATATGAACTGTTTTGCACAAATAACTGCATAACTATAATTGAACTTTTCAGAAACGAAGCAAGAAGAAACTTCAACAACTTATAAACAGCATTTACTTGGTGACAGCCCTGAGACAATTTAGTCGTACAGTCCAGCAAGACATTTATTTATAAACTATATCAGTGACATTTAGATTGATACTGAGGTCTGATATAGGCATACAAATAATCTTGAGGATTAACTACTAACTGCATGTTTTTTTTAATACAATTAATAAACCACTACCACCATTGAAGAAGCGACACAAAGGAAGAAATTATGCAAGGACACACATGGAAAGACAAAGAAGAAATTGTGAAATATATATAACCTGTTATTTTCTTTTAGGTCAACGCAGGTAGCCTTTTCATCACTGATGCCGCCAACGTTGCGGTTTTTCCATTGGATAGTGGGTGTTTCTGCTCCCCGGACCTCTCTGATCACGGTCATTATTAGGTTCATGGGGAAAAACCTGGGGAGACTCAAAGGATCCAGACAGAGCCAGCTGAGTCACGGCCGTTTGCTTTTCGTCATAGTCAGCCAATGTCTATTGCAAACATGAGTCAGTTGACTAGATCAATTAGCACCCCTCGGTCATTTCAAAGGTAATGAGATGCCCATTTCATACGTTGGCATGCTTTAGAATGTTATGTTTTAGTCCATGTTGCTAACTAAATGTGTGTCACTATTCTTTTTGCATTACAGGTCAATACATCTATCAGAAATAATGGATGGAAAGATTGTTTCCACAAGGGTGGTCATGATCAGATTTGTTGAATCAGAGGCAAGCGTTCCACTGATCACAGGAAAAGTGAATGTGGCCATGGGAGACAGTGAGGAGTACATCCTTACAGACACCGTTGGGAATGAAATCGTTGAGTCTGAAGGGACAATTGGTAAATATAATTATTCTATATTTCATTTTCATTTGTGCAAAAGATAAGGGTCTGAAAGTGCTATCAGTACAACAATGTGCCCCTTTTAACATTTTATTTTCACGTGTCTTTATTCTTTATTTCTCTCATAAAGGGTCTTTGTACTGGAAGCCGAATGCAAGAAAGATCCATGCTGTTGAGAGCTCTGCTTTCAGGCAATGGCGTCGAAGAGGCTCAAGAAGCAGGTGTGGTTGGATAACAAAACTGATTTTGTCTGGAGAAGGTTTGAACTGGTCTATCAATAGGGGAAATAATGTATTGTGTAAAGAAGGGCTAGCACTCAAACTGAAGGGTCACGATATGCAACATTTCACTTTATTTTACTCGCTAACAACAGACTGGCAAAACCCTCTCATTATTTGAAAAAGGCTGCTTTCTGGCCATTTAGCATTTTTGCAGCTCAAGGGCTATATAAGTTTGCCATCTGGGGCAGACATGCATAAGCATGGGCTTCACTGTAGCACACCTCAGTACTCTGTGGGTCAGCACATGGTATGAAGAGTCACAGTCAACATCCGTTCTACAATCAGCATTTATAAACAATATCCTTTAAATGTAATTTCAAGAAATGAAATGTTTCCACATGCTCTTGTTTATTTAGCATCATCTAATTTGCCATGGAATACATAACTTTCTTTTATCTCTAATAAAATGAAGAAAAAATCTTAAATGACTGCTAATACTTAAACTATTTTCAAAATGTGACAAAAACAGAAATGAGCTATCTGAAGTCCACACACTGAGCAACAAGGTGGAGGAACTGCTGGATGCATCCCAAGGCCTGGAAGAAGTCACCAGGAAGATTTCTGACATAGTGGCAGCCAGCCAGGACTTGGTAGTACCAAGGCCAGAAGTCAAACAGGCATTTAGCTGTTTGATCTGCAGAGGTATTGTTTTCATTTTACAAACAGTATTTAAAAAATAAAACGTATAGGTGCCGGATTTTAAGTTAATCTTTTCAAATCTATTTCTGAACAGTATCTTTCTCAGTTTGAGTGCATGCTTCAGAAATACAGTCCATGACATCAATCAGTAACTATCAGCATATCTTTAAAAACCTGTCTTTTTTCTTTTTAAAGACACAATGACTGGACCCATGTTTTCCTCCTGCTGCCGAAGCATCGTGGGATGCAGGCTCTGTGTGGAGGAGTGGAGGATAACATCTCCCCAATGCCTTAAAGAGCCTGTGACAGCATCCCAACAACTGTTGTGCAATGAAATATTGGGCTACTAGTCATCTCGAACCGTCCGTTTAAAAAAGAAGGTGCGATACCGTTCCGATAAATATCAATAATTTCGAACATCACAGGGAAATTCCTTCGACTCATTTTGAAGTTTTGGGGGAAGCCGGAAGTGACGTCAATGCGGGAACGCTTCACTGTGCGGCGAGAGAGCCAAACACGGACAAAGTGTGTTGTCATGCGTAGAAATGGTGAATTACTGAGTTTAGACACGTTAATAACGTTTTAATGAAGTTGACTACAGTATATTCATATTTGTCAGTGCTTTCATGTCAATTCGGCGAACATAAACATAAATTATCGTGGTGAAGATGATGATTAAATTAGGATTAAAAATCGGTAGTGAGAGCTGCTGAATTTCCTCCCGTCGGATGTGATATAAAAACAAATCGATTATTTTTGTAGTTATAAACTCAAGTGGATGAAACTACATTTATTAGTGCTTTCATGTCAATTCGGCGAACATATGATACATTAAATGATCGTGAGGATGATGATTAAAAATCGTTTGTTTGAGCCGGTGTTGCAGTATAACTTGAGTCATGACAACTGGCGACATTCTATTATTTTCGTCATAGGAATCCGGGGCGTCTACATTGAGGACCCATTGTTGGCTTACCATGTTGATCGCCTCGTTTGTCGTTTACGTTCATCTTTTGCTATATCTGCCTTCCTAAGATCACTTTGATGCACATTCAGTACTCGTATGTGAGGTTGTGGGTGAGAGGTGGATATTGTGATGCTTACAGGGAGGTATCGAACATTACAAAGTAGGTGACTGGCTGGATGCCTGTTCAAAATATTGCAAACTTGAATAAATCATTTAAATTATATATTTGTGTCCGACTTTCATTTGTACATCGTTCTTAATGTGATATATAGTAGCTTTGATAGCTGTCCATACCTTCAGACAGCCTAAAAGTAAAACACAAGTTGTTTATTCACAGCCCGAACGCTCATCGACATGACTGGATCACTCATGACAAGTTGTGATCAGCTCCGATTAAATTGTGATATCAATTCTGTAGCTATTCTCCAGGGAGCACGTTTTTTTTATGAAATACCTGTATCCCTCTAATCACAACAAGACTCTACACTGTGCAGGAAAAACAATTACATACATGAAAATAACCTTGATGCATGGGAATGAAACACACAAACTATCTTCCGTGGCTATGCTGATATGTCACAGTAACGGTAAACTTTTAACCCGAAATTAAATGGTGTTTTGTTTTTGAACCATTTACCAACATCGCAAGACATTCTGACACCAGAGAAAAATTGTGCGGGAAGATTAGTAAACCTGGTGTTTACCCTTCAGGCTCATCAAGATCCAGGCTGTCGGATGTTCTTTTCCCCATGACCGCCTCGCTGCACAAATATCCCGCTTATTACAAGGCCATACTAAACAAACGGAGCCCATTCCGTGTCCTGTTATTGTTTACTTCCTCTCTGCCTTCTTCTGTTGATTTATCTGACGTTCAGCGCTCCGTCTTTTAACCTCTTTTGCTTTCTCTTTGTTGATCCTCCTTAGTAACCTTCATTGTAGTCATCGACAGTGGTCTGTACTACTGTATTAACAACGTGTCACATGTTCAATTAATCAGAATCGAGTATTCAACTAAGCCGTGTAATAAAAGTTGTGAGTAGCCTTAATGGCCTACACAGTTGTTATGCTATACCACATTATCCTTCACTGGATGTATAATGAGCTGCACTAAACTACATTTTAGCATTTAAAATACTTAGCCATTCTTTTAATGTTATTTTGGTAAAGTAACTCAAAAGTAGGCTAATATAAAAGTAGTGTAAGTCATTACATTTAGTAATATTGAAATGTAAGTTAACGTAGCGTAGCCTATTACTTAAAAAAGACAGTAATAAGTAATATACTGTAGCCTATTACATTTTGGAAGTAACTTGCCCAACACTGCAGATGATCCAGTCATCTCGATGCTGCTTTCGGGGCTGTGAATAAACAACTTGTGTTTTACTTTTTAGGCTGTCTGAAGGTATGGACAGCTATCAAAGCTACTATATCACATTAAGAACGATGTACAAATGAAAGTCGGACACAAATATATAATTTAAATGATTTATTCAAGTTTGCAATATTTTGAACAGGCATCCACACAGTCACCTACTTTGTAATGTTCGAAACCTCCCTGTAAGCGTCACGATATCCACCTCTCACCCACAACCTCACATACGAGTACTGAATGTGCATCAAAGTGATCTTAGGAAGGCAGATATAGCAAAAGATGAACGTAAATGACAAACGAGGCGATCGACATGGTAAGTCAACAATGGGTCCTCAATGTACACGCCCCGGATTCCTATGACGAAAATAATAGAATGTCGCCAGTTGTCATGACTCAAGTTATACTGCAACACCGGGAACGACGGAACAATCTGAGGATTTATTCAGTGCCCGAAAAATGTGAGGGAAATAGCATGATGGACTTTGTGGAAAACTTAATACGCGAGAAACTGGATGTGAGCGGCGAAATTCCCATTGAGAGAGCGCACCGGGCAACGGGGCATCTCACTGGGCACAGCGACCGTCCCCTGATCAATAATAGTCCGCTTCCAAAACTACAACGTGAGGCAAAGGGTGCTACAAGCCGCCTGGGCAAAGAAGGACATCAGGGTGAAAGATTGCAGGATTTTCTTTGATGAGGACTTCACCACCCAAGTGTTCAAGGAGCGCGCAAAATACAGACAAGTAAGGAAGCAGCTCCAGGAAAGAAACATCAAATCCCGCATTCTGTTCCCTGCTAAACTGAAATTATTCGAGAAAAACGGAAAAGTCAGGGTGTTTAACAACCCACAAGATGCGGCACAGGGTCTACTGGAGTATGGTGTCAACATGGAGAGTCCAGCAGGAGAACCGGACTTGGAGTCTACTCTTCAGGCTTCAGGGTGGCAGACACACCGCTCCAGGAACCGGAGAACCCCAGGATGTGAGCTGATGTCGGACGTAAAGACATTAATTGACTCGCTTGATCGGCATGAAAGAGCAAAGAAATGAACAGGTATGTGTGGAGGGAGTTAACTCCTTGCAGACGTACATGGAAAACAATAACAACACATAAATGACTGAGCCACTCGGAATCTTTTCCAGATTTGACAACACAGAGTATAACATGTACAATTTTGATTATGATGTCGATTCAGAGAATCATGTGTTTAATCATATAAGTGACTCGTGTAAATATTATACAGATGATCAATTTAATGACAATGTTGGACTTGAAAATACATTTTCTTTAATACATTTCAACTGCAGGAGTCTGTATGCAAACTTTAATAAGATCACTGAATACCTACATACATTTAAAAGTAAATTCAAAGTAATTGCCATATCGGAGACTTGGTTAAATAAAGACGAAGTCACTGATTTCCAAATTGAGGGTTACGTGCTACACCATATCAACAGAACCAATAAGAGAGGAGGGGGTGTGGCTCTTTATGTGGACAGCGTCCTAAAATGCACACTGGTTGAAAAAATGTCAATTGTGACTGATGATTTAATGAAATGCATAACTATAGAAATTGAAATGGAAAGGAAGAGAAATGTTGTTGTGACTTGTGCATATAGAGCACCAGGATCAAATGTAGAGCTTTTTAAAGATAGTTTAGGAGTATTAATGGATGGCCTAAATGAAAATAAAACATGTATTATTTGTGGGGATTTTAACATCGACCTTCTAAATGTATCTAAACACAAAACAACTTCTGATTTCCTGGATGCATTGTACAGCAGGGGGCTTTATCCCCTAATCACTAAGCCCAGTAGAATAACATCAACTTGTGCAACATTGATCGACAATATCTTTACAAATGTCATGGAAAACAGTGCTAAGAGTGGGCTAATAATAAATGACATAAGCGACCATTTACCTGTATTTGTAGCATATGATTGACAATTAAAGAAAAAGAAGGAAGAGACTCGCAGTAGATATGTCAGGGTAAGGACTGCTGAAGCAAAAGACACATTTAGGAGTGACCTCTTAAAGGAAGAATGGAGAGGGGTTTATGGAGAAGATGTAAATGCTGCATATGAGTCCTTCCTAAAAATCTACATATCACTGTATGACAAACATTGTCCCACTGTGCTCCGTACATATAAAGGTACTTATCATCAAAAGCCTTGGATAACCAAAGGCTTACAAAATGCTTGCAAGAAGAAAAATAACCTTTATAAAGACTTCATAAAATTTAGGACAAAGGCAATTGAAAAGCAATACAAGGCATATAAAAATAAGTTGACAGTTATAATGAGACAAGCAAAAAGAGAATATTATAATAATATGTTAAAAGAAAAGAAAAATGATATCAAGGGCACATGGAAAATCTTAAATAATGTTATTGGAAATAAATCTGTATCCACTGGCCTGCCCAGTCACTTCATTGATGACAAAATTAAGGTTGTAAAAAACATGAATGAAGTGGTTCATGAATTCAACTCTTTTTTTGTAAATGTCGGACCTAATCTTGCAAAGACTATTCCAAAACAACACGATGGGCAAAAAGAGGATGGCGGAATTGGGGGAAGTAAAGTGTTGCAGTCAATGTTTCTGGGAGAGATAAACGAAATTGAAATTAGATCCGTTGTAGACAAATGCAAAAATAAGACTTGGACAGATAGTGATGGGATCGACATGACAATAGTGAAAATGACTATTGACTGCATAATTAAACCGCTAAGCTACATCTTTAATCTTTCATTTCAGACAGGTATTTTCCCAGATAGCATGAAAATAGCTAAAGTTATCCCACTTTTCAAAACAGGGGACAAAAGCCAATTTACCAACTACAGACCAGTGTCCTTGCTTTCACAATTTTCAAAGGTCCTTGAGAAATTGTTTGTCCAAAAATGTGATAATTTTATTGAAAAAAATGAGTTATTGAGTGAGAGTCAGTATGGATTTAGGAAAAATCGATCTACAGCTTTAGCTTTAATGAAAAATAACAGAAGAAATTACAACAGCTATAGAAAGAAAGAAATACACAATAGGTGTATTTATTGACTTAAAAAAGGCATTTGACACCATAGACCATTACCTATTAATTTCGAAATTACATAGATATGGTGTGAGAGGAGTAGTTCTAGATTGGTTAAAAAGTAATTTAGATAACAGACAACAATATGTAGAATTTGTTGGTAGTACATCGGAGTATATGAACATAGAATGTGGTGTCCCGCAGGGCTCGGTTTTAGGGCCTAAACTTTTTATTTTGTACATCAATGACATATGTGAAACGTCAACATTATTGCAATTTGTGTTGTTTGCAGACGACACAAATTTATTTTGTTCAGGAGATGACTTAAACATTTTAGCAAAGTGTATTGGACATGAAATGGTCAAACTTAAAAGATGGTTTGATGAAAATAAGTTAACCCTAAATTTGAATAAAACGAAGTTTATGGTTTTTGCTAATAGAAAAAAATATGAAAACATTTAATTGTCCATTGATGGAGTTTTTATTGAAAGGGTTTCTGAATTTCGATTCTTAGGTGTGACGCTGGATGAAAAGCTGACATGGAAATCACACATAGCACATGTTAAAACCAAAGTGTCTAGGAATATTTCTGTTCTAAACAAGGCAAAGTATTTGCTAGATTACAAGGCATTGAGGATGTTGTACTGTTCACTCATTTTGCCATTTTTCATTTATTGTATAGAAGTGTGGGGCAACACGTATATGAGCAACATAAAGCCATTGTCAATATTACAGAAAAGGGCAGTAAGAATAATTCATAAAGCTGACTCAAGACTCAACACACCAACAGACTGTTTTTTAAGTCAGGACTCTTGAAACTCAAAGACATAGCTGAGCTGCAGACATTATCAGTAATGCACAGGGCAAAAAGCAGAATGTTACCAGCATATTTACAACAGTTGTTTGTTTTTGGATCAGACAAGGAAGACCACAGAAGGAAATTAAATTTTAAGCATCCATATGCAAGGACTACTCTTAAACAAATGTGTATTTCGGTAGTTGGTGTACAATTGTGGAATTCTCAACACAAGGATCTAAAGAATTGTATATGTATTTTTCAGTTAAAGAAGTTGTATAAATTAAGAAAGATGGGACTATATGAAGCAGAATGTGAATAAGTCTATGTACTCTGGTCCTTCATGTTTTTGATGTCTTTGATGTGATGTCTCCTCTGTATTTGCGGGTCCCATTGCCATTGTTATTGTTGTTATTGTTACTATTATCATCATGCGTCGCTTTCCACCTTCTTCTCCAGTAGGACTCAGATGAGGGTGTTGCACTTTTCTTTTCCTTATACATGTTGTTTTGTTTCTTTCCGTTAACCGTCAAGTGGGAAATAAGTATTTTTTTGTGTTTCTGTTAGTATCCTAAGATACTGTTATGTTTGGCTGTGAAGATTTTTTTTTTATTTTTTTTAATTATTATTATGAAGGGCAGACCATCTATTTGTATTTTGTTTTTTTTAGAAAGGGGCATGTCACATAAGATTTTATTCTTCTCCCTGCTCCTTTTCGCTCAATGGTAGTCATGTTTTGTGGCAATTATTGTACATTTGGTTTTGCGTACCATGAGCGGGACAAATAAAAATGAAATGAAATGAAATGTTGACGAAACACTCGAGTCAAATGTAATTAAAGTCAGATCCACTCGTGTCTAGATGGGGCAGTGATATCATAAAACTATACGCTTTAAAACACTCGGTAGGCCTAGTTATTTTTTAACCAGTTGTTCTGTATTCACCTTGCAGGTGCAACTCTGTGGCTTGTATCCTGGATTATATGTTTAAGTCATGGATGTTTAAAGCTCATATTTGTCTAATATTAGTTTACTTTTCATTAATGAAGTATGACGCTGCGCTGTCAGTACACTTGTCCCTGTTTGTGGTCAAATGTTGCTAACCCCGCCCCTTTCACGTGAACGTGCTCTCAGCTGGAGAGAGAAACCCTGGCTTGATTTACCGAGTTGATAACCAGCGTCGTAGGACCGCATAGCGAGATCTCGTTTGTTAGTTTGTTTGTTACTCAAACATATCCAGGGTATGTTGAACTGGCTTCGTAGTACAGGGCACAGGTGGCTAGCAGCGCTAATGTCAAAGACACAGACATTATACATTATATTTGTATTTTACCAGGATGCAGTGACACAAATATTTCAGAAGGCTTAGCCTACAGCACCCGCCGCCCCTGACATCCGCCATTCCCCCCGTTGACAATTTACTAGCGGTACCGAAGTGGGCCGGTCGAGAGTCCCGGGATGATTTTTTAGTCCCAGTCCACCACTGGCTACATGACCGTATGATCGCCCATATTGACGCACCTAATTCCTAAACTTCTAACAGATACAACATGAACCGATCCTTCAGCCTCATATGAGCTCTCAGACACGTTCAAAATTAAACTGTCATCGCTGTCTGAGCTTGCTGCTGTGTGCGCCATCGTGCGTTTACATGCAGATGCTGGGATCCTGAACGGTGCAGCTGGAGCGCTGTGCCCGCAATGACGTCACATATAATTTGGCGGGACTTGAAGAATCCCAGAGAAGATCCAGAAAATTGTCAACATTGAAGGGCAGATTAATGGTTATCAAAGTACAAATATCCAAAATCAGTTCAGTAACGGTTTTCAAGGGGACAATATTTGCTCAAATTGATGGGTTTGGATGATGGGGGAAACTCGTGTCACAGGCTCTTTAAAGTCTAGTGCATACTTCCATCACGCCACCCCCCTCTTCCATCAGTGTGTTTTAGGATGATTTTTCACTTCACTTTAATAGTTTTCCTCTTTACCGCTATTTTTAATTTACCAATTGATTAATTCATGGTTAATACATCTTCTTATCTTCACTTATTTATCAAGTCAATTCAAGTTCTTTAAATTTGGTTCTTTAAAATACATTAGTAGATACCTTGTGGAGTATTCACAATAACTAATCCTCTCTAGGATATGAAATCCGTTCATCTTTAAGCAGTTACTATTTCCTTATTTATCTTTTGTTCATGATAACAATGGTATAACAACAACCACACGTTTTACCCATAGCTAGTTTCTATGTCAAGATTATTATGTGTGACATAATAATCAGATGTCTTGTTTGCTAAACAAGAATAATAAACTTTAATCTTTTCAGTATTCCAGACCATCATTTAAACAAGCAGCCTCTTATCTAAACAATAAGCATTAAGGTTTCTACACCACCGCCTGGGAAACTCTTGCACAATTATGCTGTAAAATCATTGCATCATTCCTTCAGAGTCCGAACAATCTGAGACGAGCATGTCTCAAGATCTTGTCATAATGAGCACAGTCAGTGATGCAGCTGTAGTCAGTGGCAGGGTCCCCAAAAAAGCTATGACCGGCCCTGGTCAGTGGGCTCCAAGGAAACTCTCCCTGGCATTGGGATGAGGGAAGAAATCACTTGGCAGACACACGTTGTCCTCTGTACAGCAGAAATCCCCCCAAAACCACAGTACCTCTTCACACCACTGTTGCCTTGACAACGAGGCACAAGCAAAATGTCAATATCTCCTCAGAGATGCGTTCTTTGCACACTTCTTCTATTTGCAGTGAGCAACTCTTCACCAACACACTGATTCAGAGAACCCAAAAGGTGGTGCACAGCTATCCAATGCTGCTGTAATCACAGCCATTCAGCTACTGAGAAAAACTCAATTTAAATCTCTCTCCCAACGGGTTACAAAATAAAACGGCTGAGGTCAGGAATGCTGAAACATGTGAATGTTAAAACAAACTAATGATAGTAGTCTGCCTATTCTTTATTACTTCAGTTCTAAGTCAATAGGCAAAACAAGGAAACTCTCCCTCACACAGATTAATCTTTTATCTACTTGGTTATTCTATTCATTTTCAAATTGTTTATCTAAGTTGTGTTACAAGCATGGTGAGGTTGTAACAGAATACACAAATAACTGTATTCAATCCGCGCCGTATTTGAAAACTGTAATGAATTAAAATCAATGTTTAACGACGTAATATAAGTTAAATATATTGTTAAGCTAATTACTGTTTTATTGTGAAGGCATCTCTGGTGAACAGCGGCCTGTGGCTTTTATTTTGAAAGGCCGTTCCGGAAATATACTCCGTAATGTGAACAGTGAGCTTGACTTCTAGAAACACGGAAAGTTACGATAACAATCGTTCTAATGCATTAAATAAAGTCATGAAAGAGAAAAGGAGGGGAAAAGGCGTGTGGAAGTAAGCAATGAACTGAAAATGCCACCAATCCTCCGTTTTAACCATGGTTTTAACGTGATGGCGGACATTGAAAACCTAAGCACCCCTGTCATACATAACCACTTTTTACTTTCCCTTAACGTTACTGGATGTAATATAATTTTTTCTTGAAATATAATTAAGTACAATGCTTCATGACAAATACCATGAAATTCACAATGTAATGCAATGGTACCAATCAGTTCTCAAAACCTCTCATAAAACCACAAAGTGACGTAACTGTATCCACAAAAACTTATGGTAAAAACAAGAAATTATAGTTTCTTATTTATTTCAATATATCTACTACATCAAATCACACACTGATCTATTCATTTTCAATGTATTCACTCCAACTTCAGATCACTCGATCTTTCACTTCTTCCATGATTGACTTCGTATCTATTATCTGACTAGGTTGATATGTGTTCATTTATATTTATTAATACACTGGACAAATCTTGTCGTTACTCTTAATGTCCTTATCCTATTTATTTGAATGTTCTTAATTCAGACGTGCACACAGCATATGGTTATACACCCTGTTCGCCTCCAGAGGGCAGCAGCTGACCACGAATGAACTTCCTCTGTTTGATGAAGCTCCCAGCTTCTGCAAACCTTGTCTCCTGTTCTGCACTAAACTATACTTCTGCCCTTTCCTCTCAATTATTACACAGATTTGACGTAAAAAATCACACAGAGTTTATTACAGAATTTCCCCAGCGAGTCAGCCGTGCAGGACTAGACTACCTCACGGAGACCTCGCTGGTTCACTTTGTTAGGTCCGGAATGCTCTACCTGACTCTACAAACACTTTCTTAAATATAGCTCGATGCCTCAGGTCTGGAATGTCCTACCTGACTCTGAGCACCGAATTTGCTTTAGTGAGCTAAGGTACTGGAATGCAATACCAGACTCTTACACACACTTTCTACAGTATTGTATTTTTTACCGTGACTAAGAACACTGAGAACTCCGCTGACAACTCTAAAAAAATTGTAGCAAAGCCAAATCACAGATTTTGGTAATCAACAGGTATCTGTTTTACCTTTGTATCATGTAGGACGTCCTGGTTTAGTTGTCAACGGTGTCCGGGGTGTCCTCCCCTGGACAGAAATTTGTCCGCTGGCTGTCGGTGGTCCTTCTAGAGACCAGCACTCATCACGTCGGGAGGTCACCAGCTTGTAGGAGCAAACACAGTAGTGGTGGCTTAAAGCCCACCTCCGCTCCGCGTCATCCGTTAGATGAGCCTGGTCAGATTTAATAAAAGAAGTTCAAAACACCGGCATAAAAGTTATAACAATAATCTGATTTTAATGGTAAAAAACACAATACGAAATACAGAGTGCCCTGTAACAGAGCACTCCGGGCTCCCCGCTCTATTGCCGTGCGATACAGGTATCGGGACCAGCCAGTTAGAAACAGGGGGGCATTTTGCATGAATAAACAACAGTATATATGGACCTATTTGGGGCGGAGATGTGGGTCGGCTCTTCCGTCCCATTTTACTCCTAAGTGAATCAGAGTTCTGGGAAAAGGTATTTTTCTTCTGACAAGGTCAGAATCACTTTTTATCTTCCACCTAACTTCACTCCTTTAATTTCTCAAGGAAGATTTCACACAAACTATTCTTTCCCAAACAATCAAACATTGTACACAGAGATATTAGTATCAAACATTGTACACAGATATATTGGTGCTTGAGATTATATTGGCCCCAGAAAGAACCTTGAAAAAGAACATGTGTGTGCTGATATCTGGGTCAGTGAGTGTATGTGTGTGTGCTGCTGAGAGGGTGTGTGTGTGTGTGTGTGTGTGTGTGTGTGTGTGTGTGTGTGTGTGTGTGTGTGTGTGTGTGTGTGTGTGTGTGTGTGTGTGTGTGTGTGTGTGTGTGTGTGTGTGTGTGTGTGTGTGTGTGTGTGTGTGTGTGTGTGTGTGTGTGTGTGTGTGTGTGTGTGTGTGCTGATGAGAGGAGGTGTAAGTGTGTGTGGCAGGGTATCTGGGTCATTGAGTGTAAGTAAGAAGGTTTATATATATAGGATTACTTTAAAACAGTCCCAAATAATACATGTTCACTTCAATACAGTTCAAGATAATACCTGTTTACTTTAATACAGTTTAGAACAATATCTGTTTACTTTAGTATTAAAGGATGTCAGTGGATTATCCCTAAATTAGTAGATTTAGGGAACGTTTACAGATAACAGATCAAGCTAGGATACCGAATCAAGTTAGCAACACACGTTGAACAGCCTTTTAATTGTAAATTCCGTTCTCTTAATGTCATTTCGTCCAACGTTGTTGAATTAGAGAAGAGGGGCTTCTAAATGGGATTGTATGCGGGTGTGGAGGGAGTTAAATATTAGATAAATATAACTTTGGTGCGTGTAAGAGTGAGTGTTTTTAGCAGAGCCATATTGTGTCCTTGTGATTATGTTGATTATTACCTGTCTGTATAATGTTGCAGCTCAGCTGATTTTGGATTGATGGCAAAGGGAGAGGGACTTAAGTGAGAGTGAAAACACAAGGCAAGTTTAATACTACTGTTTTATATAAGTAAGCATACTAAACATGTATTCTATCACTGTATTATATAAGTAATCTTGTTAGTAACCTACTGTATGGCAGGTGGAGGGGCAGTGATGTTACAGGTGGAGGAGCAAAACTGCAAGACTGCAAACTCACAAGACAGAGAAATCGAAGTTTGTTCTCCAGAGAAGAGGTTGATTTCACTTCAATTTTTTCATATTTTCTAAAGATGTGGAAATGGCACACAAAAAAACTTGAGAGCTGTAACCAAGACAACTGTAACAACATGAGTAGAGAGCCACCAAGGTTTTTCAAGTTCCTCTCTTACTCCATTTTGCCAACCCAAACTTCCAGGTACATGACGGGACACCTTGCTTGTTTTTGTTGTTTGCGCTCCTCTGGCTGGGTGCTGGCAGGTGGAGGGCAGTGATCCCTTCCCTTCTTCCCTCAATCTTTGAGACTAATGTAAGTAGAAGACATGGCACTGTAAATGTTCGAACATTTAAAATATTATACCACTTAAAAATAAGAAATATTACTTTTGTTACTAAGAGTTCATACTTATTATACCTGTGTCACCTTTCACACTATCGCTGTGATCATGAGCTATGGGCTTTGTAGTGGTGCAGGGGCCCTTCTCTTTTTGACAACAGGGCGATGCACGAAGATGGTGGGTATAGCCTCTGCTCTCAGCCTAGTCTTGCCCTTTTTTGTCTTGACAAACTGGTCTGCATCAAAATGTGGCTGCGGAGTGACTTGAGGTTACTTCACACACAGAACAACTCAGTTTTGTCTGCCCACATACATATTCCATAGTGGTTGAATACACAGTATTAGGAAACACTTTATACTTACTGGACATGTTATACTCATTACATACTGTATATAAAATATGACCAAGAATGTGAGACAACTTTATAGAAATTCATATCACATCTGTTACTGATGCCATTTGTCATACTTTGTTAAACTCACAAATAATAAAGTTCCATAACTTCAGTTGGGAACAGAGACCACACCTTATCTCCCCAAGGCAATTTCCCATCCAATAGGTGTGCTATATAGGTGTGGATAACCCTTTCTCCTGTCTGTTACTCCCTCTTTCAGCACAAGAACCAGAGGGGGATTCAATGGAGCCTGAATACCTGCACTGAAACCCTCACCCTGCACCCTGAGTCTCAACTCTCAGTGTTTTTCAAGCCTTTCCCTGTTTTTTTGTATTAAACAAAACATTAAGCTTTCCCAATGGTGTGGTTTTCGTTTTGTGAAAAAGTGCAAATGCAGTGTTTGTATATAAATCACATATTTTTTTGCTGTTGGTCGTGAAATTGCTCCTGCTTCCTCCGCTCTGTGTCAGTGGGGAAGCCGTACATTCGTACTCCTTTCTCTGAGCGATTGGAGCATCCCCAGGCAGCACAGCAAACCATGGTGGCGACTAGGAGGCAGCACAGCAAACCAGGACAACACGGAGGAAAAGGCACAGACAAACTGCATGATATGCTATTCAATGTTTATTGAATTCCATCTATTTGCAATGGATGTTCCTAAAACAACACATTTAACATCATCATCATGCTGCTGCTGCTAGTCCTTTGATAGTCACCTGTCGGTCTCCTGTCCTTTCTGAAAGCCATAAAGATGACATTAGTCATTTAGATAACTTGTGTCCTCAATTACCATGGGATTACTGAAACTACCATGAATTTAAGAAAATGGTAGAAATTAATCTAATCTGAATTTTAAAGCATTACTTTAGATCCCCTCCCGCTAAATATATCAATAAACATTAGAAAGTGATGCTCCTGACTACCATACAAGTTTAAGAAGATAATATTGGTTTTAAAGAATTCAAAGCTATACATAAACAGCAACAGGCTCTTTAACCAAGGCACTGTTAGCCTAACATGTAAACTAGTTGTTCACACTAATCCTAATATTATCACTTAATATTAGCAAATTCTATTTTATTTTTTAAAACATATTGATGTAAATACAGACACATATCGATTTGTTGTATACATATTGCAAATCAAAACCTTTATTCACTAATAATTACCAAAAATCGTAGTTCTATCTCCTGTTATCAATGCATTCACATTGCCCGCCATGAACTTCCGGGGAACGATCCTCCTCGTCTACATGAACCACGTGGCGATAACCGTTTTTGGACTTCCGTTGTCGTAACTCTTCTATCTATATGGCGCTGGTTAGAGCCAATCGAATCGAGTGGCAGTTTCAAAATACGTAAATAGTTACGCCTGCAGAGGGGGAGCTAATGCGTAAACTGCATCTCCCGCAGCTGAAGCCACGGACTGTTAATCGTTGGACCTACTCTTCTGCTGTGAATGAAAGGATTGATTACCAGTAATCATTTTAAAGTGACAAGAGACATTGGATTAACCTTGAGCAGCGTTTTTATTCCTTTGAACACAACTTTTGATCACAAAACAGCCAAGGTAAGACCTAATTATTGTCATGGATTTGAAAACTGATATTGTTTACTTGCTATGTTCTGGCTGCTAGCTCGGTTAATGTTGTGCCTGTAGTGATGGGGTGTATACCCATGGAATCTGTGGAATCTCAGCTTTCAGAAAATTTGTTGTTTGTGCAGAAAGTATGAATTATAAATGATCGTTTTTGTGAGTTATGAGCAGAAATAGCAATTGCCCGTTTTTGCCATGGGCTCATTTAGAGGCTTCTTGTGAGACTTCTTTTTCGTATCGTCAGTTAGCCAAGTTTCCTCCGGTCAGATGGGTATGGAATATTAATAGTTTCATGAATGACACTTCAGATATAGCACTGTTGCTACATATATAGCATTTTCGGTCCCGAGCCCGGGTCCGTGGGGCTTAAGAGGTGTCAGCTAGCTAACATTAGCTAACAAGGTACACTAACGTGTTTTGTTTTAGTAACTAGTTTTCTCCTTAAGAACTTCGTGGTCTCTGTGTATGCTGTGGATAACATTAGTGTTCACAAGAACAAGGTACACTCCCGTGTTTTGTTTTAGTTGCTCTTCAGATTGAAGCGGCCAGTTTTATATTGACTATACTGTATGTGTGATCTCCTTTTACATCTGGTTGTGTCATTTGAGTTTATTTGCTGTGTGTAGATTCAAGGCAGGGCTGGACTGGCCATCTGGCATACCAGGCATTTTCCCGGTGGGCCGACGTGCCTTTTGGCCGACACGTTATTTTTATTTATTTTCTGAAGTCCCGGCCCATAAGACTGGTAGATTGGCCCTCTGTTTAAATGTGTTTAGTAATTGACACTGGGCCGGCCCAATCAAATCTTTAATCACCTCCCCCTTTGGGCCGCTCGGTGTGCATCATTAAATCACGCCCCCAGGAGGTGAGCCGGCCTTTGAAGCCAAACTGCCTTTTTTTTCGAGAAAGAAAAAAGTTCGAGTTAGAAATGGCGAAGGCCAAGCGAAAAGGGGGAGCAGAAAAATTGCGGGCAAGAAAAAAGCAGGCCCTTCGTGCTCATGCTGCCGCTTGTGTCAAAATAACCGACATGTTTAGTACAGGTGCAGGTCCATCTTCTTCTAACCCGTGGCCGATATTGGTGGTGAAGAAGATGATGAGAGGGAGAGAGATCAGCGCGAGTGGGGAGAGTTCAGAACTGTTTCCTACAGTGTACTGTAATCAGAGCCCTCTCACCTGAGCTCTGACACACACACACACACACACACACACACACACACACACACACACACACACACACACACACACACACACACACACACACACACACACACACACACACACACACACACACACACACACACACACACACACACACACACACACACACACAGGACATCCTCCTCAACCTGTCCGCAATAAAGAGGACGGATACCGGAACCGTAGCGTCCAGCTAGCTTAGCGATAAATACACACAGCGTTGTATTCTCCTCCCCCTGTCGGCCCTAAAAGCTTCAGATGGTGGATACCTGAGCTCCATAGCGTCCCGCTAATGTGAAATACACACACAGCGTTAGCGGGACATTCTCCTCTCCCTGTCGGCCCTAAAAGCTTCAGAGGGCGGATAGCTGGGCTCCGTAGCGTCCAGCTAGCTTAGCCGCTAGCTTAGCGATAAATACACACAGCGTTGTATTCTCCTCCCCCTGTCGGCCCTAAAAGCTTCAGATGGTGGATACCTGAGCTCCATAGCGTCCCGCTAATGTGAAATACACACACAGCGTTAGCGGGACATTCTCCTCTCCCTGTCGGCCCTAAAAGCTTCAGAGGGCGGATAGCTGGGCTCCGTAGCGTCCAGCTAGCTTAGCCGCTAGCTTAGCGATAAATACACACAGCGTTGTATTCTCCTCCCCCTGTCGGCCCTAAAAGCTTCAGATGGCGGATACCTGAGCTCCATAGCGTCCCGCTATTGTGAAACACACACACACAGCGTTAGCGGGACATTCTCCCCTCCCTGTCGGCCCTAAAAGCTTCAGAGGGCGGATAGCTGGGCTCTGTAGCGTCCCACTAGTTTAGCCGCTAGTTAAAGGTAAACATAGATGGGTACATACTATAGAATATGAATAAATCGTCACCGATGTAGAGGATATCTTTTTTTTATTCACTTTGAACTCGGCCAAATGGAGTTTAATGCTTTGGGATTTAAGTTAGGCCACATAGTACGTGCATGGGTTTGAAAGTATAACGTGCTAGCCTGCTGGAATACATCGTATAGTCAAGCACACATTTATGAGAGATTTAACAATGGCCAATTATATTTCTTAAATAATATGTAGCCTATTCCCAGAGCATATTTCATGGGGCAACAAGGTGAGGTGTAAAATGTGTTTTAATATCATACATGTTACGCCAGCAAACTTCTTGTACGGACTTCGGCAGTAGTGAAGACTCACTGAACGAATTAAGTACAAAGACGAATCGTTCGCGAACGTGCAAATCACCAGAAGTCGTTCGCGAATCAGTGAACGAATCTTTCAAGTGAACAAATCTTTCAAGTGAACTGAATCAAAAGATTCGTGTCCCCGAAGGGAATCGGAATTCCCATCACTACTGGGGGGTGGCTGGGGGTGGCCGTGGCCACCCCCAGCTGAATCCTGGCCACCCTATTGGCCACCCCAAACACTCTCACCACGGGGGCCCAAACTATTTTAGAACATTAAGAAAAAAATGTTTAAGTAACCTTTCATCATTCATCAAGAATTAACATTAATAGGACGTTATATCGATAATGTAAAGTACTCACTAAACTTACAATTCATTTAACTTATTTTCTTCCAAAAGTTAATTATCCAAAGCCTCTGTACACCCCGTTCTATTTACATGTAATGGTTTGGTCCTGCCTCCAAACGCGGTGCAGCACCGCCGGCACTTTCTAGCAGACACTAGTGTGAGCATGTGAGGAGCAGGGATGCTGGTACTTACGTGTGTAGTACCATGTCTCAACGACTCACAAAGTCAGGCTTTCAAAAGAGAAAAGAAAGGAGAGAAAAACAAGAGAGAGGGACTAAAGGGCGACAGTATGTCACCCAGTTTTTCAAAAGAAAAGGTGGGTGTGGTCCATGAGTGGTGGAATTATGTCTGTTAGCTAAGCTTAGTCCATTGTAAATAATAATTATGTTTTTTTTTACTAAACTGACATTAAGTACTGTTAATATCTATACAGGTTTTTAATTGCACTGCTCTTTTAGCTGACATTTAACAAATACAGGTAGATTATTAGCAGCTATTCATACTAAATCAGTTGTCCCTCCCCCTGGTTCCAGGACCAACAGATCCATCTCTAGGCTCAGCAGCCCTGTACCCCCATAAGGCTGAACCTGAACCAGCTTTTCTCCCAACTGAAGGAGGTGAGCAGCATTGTGTTGAATGCCATGCCACTTAACATATCTGAAGGGAGACTGGAATACAAAATATATATATATATATATATAAAAACAAACAAAAAACTAGCATCTAATTTCAATTACACATTTCAAACACAGTATTTTCCCACATATTTAAGTTATATTTATTTGGATGTATGCATTCATGTTGAGAATGTTCCATTCAAAAATGTTATTATTAAAAATGCATTTACACCATAAAAGATGACTATTGAGATCTATTGAGATCTATTGTCAGGAATGTCTTATATCAAATAGTGAGGTGACGTGCAACAACATTAACCTTTCTGTTGGTCGCTTGTTAGCAGACCCTTCACGCCATGGCAGATCGAACAGGTACAGGCAGGGCCCATAGTGATAGCCCTATAGTTTAAATCTACTACCCACAAATAAACATATGGACATGGGTTACTATTTAAAAAAAAATGGTAAATGTATTTAGGAACCTATCAATGTGATTTAAAGTGGGGGTGGACCTCAAATCGTCTAGGGGGGTCCGGGGGCATGCTCCCCCGGTAAGATTTTTTTTTAAATGTTGGAGTTAAATGCATCAATCTGGTGCATTTTGAGGGGAAAATAAAGAGACTAGATCTGAAACAGAACTGTATACATTTCAATAATCATAAAATCATGGCCATAACCAATAACATACCATTTCCAATATGAAAAAAACACTGAAACTTGTTTATTTATTTTTGGTTCATTTATAGTTGTAAGTGTGTCTGTGCTCCTGAACCAGCCTCTCCTGTCTCCCTCCTCTCTCCCCTGCTCCTCTTTGAGGCAGCAGCAAAGACTAGTTTTAGCTCTCAACAAGTTTTAAAATTGTATCTTGCCTTTTTTCACCTAGTTAACTTTTTTTTTTTTATTCATGCATATTTTACTAATCACTACCCTCTCAAATGGAAATATGTGTTTACATAAATGGTGACCAAACCGTTTGAGACCCACAGAGAACTTAGACTAAGTTAACTATCTAAACACTCAGAGAGTCCTTTACCTCACCTGAGCTGAGGTTATCCCGAGCTTGAATGACACACAGAGACCAATCAACGGCTTTGATTTATGATCTGTATGACTGTGGCCATGTCGGGAGGCCACATCATGTAGACAGCCAGTCACCCTGTGTGAGGCAGGCCACTTAACAGGCCAGGCCATCAGGAAACCCCCGGGTCCTCCCGATGGCCAGTCCGGGACTGGGTGGCGTAGAGCGAGGGATCATTGTCCACAAGTTAATCGATCGCAGATGGTGTCGTGGTCACGGACGAAAACAAATATATATATTATTTTAAAAAAAGAAAAAATCTAAATGGGTCGCGAAATATACTTGGGCGGCCGTTAATATACCTGGGCGGCCCGCCCAAGTATAGTCTATGTGTGGAAAACCCTGTATACCATGTGTCAACGACTTACAAAGTCAGGCTTTCAAAAGAGAAAAGAAAGGAGAGAAAAACAAGAGAGAGGGACTAAAGGGCGACAGTATGTCACCCAGTTTTTCAAAAGAAAAGGTGGGTGTGGTCCATGAGTGGTGGAATTGTGTCTGTTAGCTAAGCTTAGTCCATTGTACATAATAATTGTTATGTTTTTTTTTACTAAGCTGACATTAAGTACTGTTAATATCTATACAGGTTTTTAATTGCACTGGTCTTTTAGCTGACATTTAACAAATACAGGTAGATTTTTAGCAGCTATTCATACTAAATCAGTTGTCCCTCCCCCTGGTGCCAGGACCAACAGATCCATCTCTAGGCTCAGC
This sequence comes from Pogonophryne albipinna, assembly GCA_028583405.1. NCBI lineage: Eukaryota > Metazoa > Chordata > Actinopteri > Perciformes > Artedidraconidae > Pogonophryne > Pogonophryne albipinna. The sequence goes on along the minus strand of CM053247.1, from coordinate 33,764,577 downwards.
AGCCCTGTACCCCAATAAGGCTGAACCTGAACCAGCTTTTCTCCCAACTGAAGGAGGTGAGCAGCATTGTGTTGAATGCCATGCCACTTAACATATCTGAAGGGAGACTGGAATACAAAATATATATATATATATATATATATATATATATCAAAACAAAAAGCTAGCATCTAATTTCAATTACACATTTCAAACACAGTATTTTCCCACATATTTAAGTTATATTTATTTGGATTTATGCATTCATGTTGAGAATGTTCCATTCAAAAATGTTATTATTAAAAATGCATTTACACTGTCGCGCCACCTAACCATTCGCCAAAATGTTTTTAATACCAGCGGTAACCGTCCAAGCGCCGTGCAAAAAACAATCTTCAAATAAAAGAAAGTCACCGGAGGAGTTAAAGGAGAGTGACAGAGAGCATGAGAAGAAGAGGGAGAGGAAGTTTCAGCCAGCTTGATCGATGGAGTTGGCTTCTGGTGCAGTGACGCGTCCTAAAACCCTTTTATAATCTATCGATTAGATTTATGATTCGAAAATTATAAAAGTAGGGTAGACATGTGGAGATTATCCGGCTGAACAAAACGTGCATTTATCTAACCGGTTTGTTTTCCACAGACCTTATTTCCAGCTATTTTCCAAAACCCTGTGGAGAAATCCCATTGCTTTTTGTCGAGGGAACCCGCAGCTTACTTCCTGGTTTTAGGACGCGTCACTGCACCTCTCAATATGATGCCAATATAAACAAGGTCTTCTGTCAGCTCTATACATCAATGCCGACCTATGCTGACAAGTAAGTGAAGAGTAGACAATATAAAGGTATTAGCTATAGGGAAATGTCCCAGCAGTTTAGGATAATGAAGGTTCTAATCTAATCTGCTACATAGCCATTACATTTCTAACTCCTAATGACAGAAAGGCAGAAAGCGCATTATACAAATAATAATACTCATAATAATAGCAGACATTTTTTAACAATGACCACAATATCATTATTTTAATAAACCAAATATGAACAATTGATGAAAATGAGGAAGACCTGATTATTCAAATGTTGTAGTAAAAGTAGTAATGTAGTTAGTGCATGAATTACTATTGCAACAAATGTGTTAATTTTCTTCATTATTAGTCGATTTTTTTTTGGACGAATGCTCCGGGCCAGTGGTTACAATGGTGGGGCCAGTGACAATACAATTCCACCGGCCCGGAGGGCCAGTGACATTTTACCCTTAATGTCTACCCCTGAACATTTACTGACTTTTTTAGGATAGCTTAAAGTAATGTTGTAAAATTACAACCGGGGACCTTACAGGGTTAAGGGCTATTGTTTATTGTTATTTACTTTAAGATGTTTATTCTTAACCTATCATTTAATTTAAAAACTCTTATTTAAATGATGTGTGTGTGTCTCTGTATTCCTGATGATACACTGAGAGAATGAGCCCATAGGGCTGCTGATCACCATAAACTAAACAGTCTGTATATTGCATTACATTTATATAATGTAAGCTTCGTTGATACTTTGCCTGCGGGAATACGAAAGAAATTGTTAGATATACTGAATATTATTTGATCTATTCCACCACTTGATCCCAAATAATGTAGAGGTGTGTTGTAGGTGCCTTAAATAACCCCTTATTTTAGGGTGAGATGTATTTTTATGTTCATATAATAGTGATTTCAATGCCACCCCAAAATGATCACTGGTTCCATCCTGGCCACCCCACTGAACTTGTCCTGGCTCCGCCACTGCTTGTAAGCTGGTTTTTTTAGGTTTTCCCTGGCAAGTTAAAATATAGCTTAATGGGACTCTGATACGTTTTCTCATTGAAAGTTAACCAACATTCATGAACAATTACTGTCAGTTGGCAGCTTGTTTTGTTTAGCTTATTTACTTATTTGGTTATAAGGGCAACAGTGGTCTTTTGGGACCTGACATTTTTTTTTATAGTCAGCTTTTTGTGGTAGTTTTGATTGACAATATATAGAATGAATAATATAGAAATAGATAAAAAATTGAGGCACACATGTAGTTTTGACCATTAACTGTGTGGTATTGTTATGTCAATGCCTGTTGTGTGGACCTCTATCAGGGAATCCATTCATTCTGTATCATTGTGTTGAGCCAGGTAGCATCCCCAGAGGAGGAGAGTGTCAGCGAGAGTGAGGAGAGCAAAGAGCAGGAGGACATAGATTACTTTGCCCGCCCCGAGCCATCTATGTTACAGATGTTTTTAGAACAGCACCCACAACAACATACCAGAAATCCAGTTGTGCAGAAGGTATTCACCTGTAAAGATGGCACCAGCAGAAAGTGGCTTACATATTGCAAGGGATGTCATATGTTGTTTTGTTTTGGATGTCTGGCATTTGGGAAGAGGACTGACACTGGCACATTTATAACTGGAATGTCAGATTGGAGGCACGCACACCAGCGTACAGAGGAGCACGAAAAGAGCATTACACATTCAACCTGTGCTGAAGCTTTTTTCTTACGGTGCTCTAAAGCAGACATCGAAAGCATGTTTGCTGGCAGTCAGATGTCTGCTCAAAGGGAACAAGTCAGAAAGAGACGTCAGGTTTTGGAGCGTGTGGTGGATGTGGTGAAAGTGCAGGCAGGTGGAGAATGAGGGAGCATATATGCTAGCTGACAACACCGTGGACCACGGTAACTTTTTGGAGCTCATCCTTTTATTAGGAAAGTATGATGTCTGCTTAAAAGAGCATCTGGATGATTGCGTAGAGAAGAGCAAGAAATTGCACCAATCCAGTGAAACAAAAGGTAGAGGGTCTCTCATCACCCTACTCTCCAAAACTACTGTTAACTCCATAATAGAAACTGTTGGTAGTCTAATCAAAGAAAGTATCTCCAGTGATGTCCAGAAGGCCGGAATGTTTTCTGTTCAGCTGGACACAACACAAGACATAACTTCTCAGGATCAGTGTTCAGTAATCTTAAAATATGTCAATGAGACTGTGCAAGAGAGGCTTGTGGCTTTAGTGAAGTGCCATGCATCCACCGGACAATACTTTGTGAACTTGCTCTCAGAGGTCTTAGAGCATCTGAAACTGGACAAGGGCATGTGTATAGGTAATGCAACAGATGGAGCATCCAATATGCAAGGCCGGTACAAAGGATTTTCTGCACTGATGACCTCCCAGTCACCCACTCATGTCCATGTGTGGTGCTATGCTCATGTTCTTAATCTTGTCCTGGCTGAAACTACCCAAACTGTCATCGAATGTGGAACACTTTTCAACCTAATCAATGACATAGCAGTGTTTATCAGGGAGTCATATCAGAGGGTCAATCTGTGGGAGAAACAAGCCCAAGAAAAGATGCCGTCGACTCATCCTGTAGACTCATCTGGTCCTATCTCTATTGTGTTGTCATAGAAAGGGGAGGCAGGGCACTATAGGGTCCCCCCCCCCCTAAATTCACTAGAAGTAATCATTTAAGGGGTTATTTTTAAAACTTTTCTTCTGGGGGGGGGGGGGGGCATACCCCCCCAAACATTACATTACATTGCATTTAGCTGAGGCTTTTATCCAAAGCGACTTACAATAAGTGCGTTCCACCAGGAAGACACAACCTTGAAGAAAACAGAATCATATAAGTACATCAGGTTTCATAGAGCCAAACATTTTAAGTGCTACTCAACTGGCTTTAGATAAGCCAGTCCTTTATTAGTATATAAGTGCTTTGTTAGTAATTCTATCGCTCGAAGTGGAGTCGAAAGAGATGAGTTTTCAGTCTGGAAGATGTGTAGGCTTTCTGCTGTCCTGATTTCAATGGGGAGTTCATTCCACCATTTTGGAGCCAGGATAGCAAACCCACGTGTTTTTGCTGATGGGAACTTGGGTTGGCCTACCTGCCTGTCAGCCTTCCATCTGTGCACAAACTTATCTCGTGCCCTCATTGGTCATGTGCGCGTTCGTGTGTGTTGGAGGAGGGGCTCTGTAAGGAAGTCTGAAGTTGGTGCATCATGGCATGTGGCTCATCAAAAAATAAGTACAGCTATTATCTCCCTCTTGTATAACTGGTTGGCCCCACCTGCAGCAGGTAAACCAGGGTTGCCAACTCTCACGCATCCGGCATGTGACGCACGCTTTCACTCTCAGTCTCATGCTCTCACGCTGCCCAAACTATTCTCACACCAAAAACAAGATGAACCGGTGATCGTTTTTGGTTGGTTATTTACAATGTTGAGTTGACAGCTACTCAAGCTGTTGATCCGCTTCCTCCCCGCCTCCACCACCATCAGACCCCCCTATTAGTGCTCGGTCCCTGTTCGCTTTGTGAGAGGGTTTGAAGGTCTAATTTCTAATGATTGATAGTTACACATACTTGTGGTATGTATTAGTTTAGTTTGCCCCTGGTACGTAAAAAGGATAATAATAGCGTTTTTTTAAATTATACTGAGTTATTCTTCTTGTCAGGAACCGCTACTATTCGTTTGTTTTATGGATTTGGGTCGGTCTGGGTCTAAATGCCAGGGCCGATTTGCTGTCCCAGTCCAGCCCTGAGGAGAACTCGCGGTAAGCAGAAGCTAAGAAAATTAGGAAAAGATTATTATTAAGGTTATGATACTCTGTAGTTCTGGAACCCATTAATATCCCTTTGATGAAGCACTAATAAGACAAATATTATAAGAGAAACATTCGTTAGCCTACAAGCTAGTAAGCTGGCTTTTTTAGGTTTTCCCTGGCAAGTTAAAATATAGCTTAATGGGACTCTGATACGTTGTCTCATTGAAAGTTAACCAACATTCATGAACAATTACTGTCAGCTGGCAGCTTGTTTTGTTTAGTTTATTTACTTATTTGGTTATAAGGGCAACAGTGGTCTTTTGGGACCTGAACATTTTTTTTATAGTCAGCTTTTTGTGGTAGTTTTGATTGACAATATATAGAATGAATAATATAGAAATAGATAAAAAATGGAGGCACACATGTAGTTTTGACCATTAACTGTGTGGTATTGTTATGTCAATGCCTATTTGCAGTGGCGGCTGGTGGAAAATATTTTTGGTGGGGCTGTTGATATAGTGAGTAAAAAATTTTTTTTTGGGAGAAATGACCCCTTAAATTAGGACTTCTGGTGATGTAATGGCGCGTTTCCAGTGCAGCGCGGAGCTCGCTTTAATGCTGCGTTCAGACCGGACGCGATGCGAATATTCGCTTCGCTCTAAGCGCTCCTATCGCATCGCTCTAGTCGCTCGAGTTTCACCGCGGCTGCCAGCTGTGTTTACTCGCATCATTCAAACAAGACGCGCTGGCTCGGGAGCTACAACTACAACAAAATGAACATATTTTACCGTGATTAAATTGTAATACACGTTTTTAAATGATCCCGACGTAACAACATACTGATACCGGTTAGTAAAAACCATGAATTAATGCTTTGACAAGTCTGCAGACAGACGGCAGGCGAAAAACCATTTAGAATGCTTGTTTTCTGAATGGAGCTTGGCTAAGCTAACGTTATATATGCTCCGACCGTCCACACTCACAACAACGGCATATACAGACATAAATAAACCAGCGACTGTATTCGCCATGACACAGACAGTCTGTGGTTTGTACTTGTTTAACTTTTGTCTAGTTTCTGAACACTTTTCAACCTAATCAATGACATAGCAGTGTTTATCAGGGAGTCATATCAGAGGGTCAATCTGTGGGAGAAACAAGCCCAAGAAAAGACATTACATTACATTGCATTTAGCTGAGGCTTTTATCCAAAGCGACTTACAATAAGTGCGTTCCACCAGGAAGACACAACCTTGAAGAAAACAGAATCATATAAGTACATCAGGTTTCATAGAGCCAAACATTTCAAGTGCTACTCAACTGGCTTTAGATAAGCCAGTCCTTTATTAGTATATAAGTGCTTTGTTAGTAATTCTATCGCTCGAAGTGGAGTCGAAAGAGATGAGTTTTCAGTCTGGAAGATGTGTAGGCTTTCTGCTGTCCTGATTTCAATAGGGAGCTCATTCCACCATTTTGGAGCCAGGATAGCAAACCCACGTGTTTTTGCTGATGGGAACTTGGGTTGGCCTACCTGCCTGTCAGCCTTCCATCTGTGCACAAACTTATCTCGTGCCCTCATTGGTCATGTGCGCGTTCGTGTGTGTTGGAGGAGGGGCTCTGTAAGGAAGTCTGAAGTTGGTGCATCATGGCATGTGGCTCATTAAAAAATAAGTACAGCTATTATCTCCCTCTTGTATAACTGGTTGGCCCCACTAGCAGCAGGTAAACCAGAGTTGACAGGGAAGAGCTTTGTTTTTGTTTTTCCCCCTTTAAGCGTAACCTCATTTATTGAAGACAATGTTAAACGCTGAGTTCTTTGTAGTGAAGATTTACCGTCTGTTTTGTGCAACTAATATCAGAAACGTTTCCCAAATACTTGATTGCTTTGAACCTTATTTTCTTTGCAATTCCATATTGCATTTTCGTTAAGTTGTTTTTACAGGATATGAAAGAATAAAGATAATTGATCTTGTGACTCCCTGTAACAGCAGTGGTATGAGGATGATGTATTTCCTTGCAAGGAATCCTCCTTTATACACCTGCTGATTTTATTCCGCCTTTTCCATGATAAAGCTTTCTCAGGTGTGTACTCATTCTTCCTTTTTGTTGTGCGTGTCTTTATTGCAGATGGTGAGTCACGCCCTCTCTCTCAGTGAATAGCCGCCCTCATAAAAGGCGAAAGGATCTCAGCTCAGCCTGTAAATAAAACCCTATTCCTTCTGCACAGCGTGGGAGAAAGTTCCACTGTGGCATCTCTGCAGGCTGATAACTGGAGTGAGGCAGCGTTGAAGGATCATCTTTCACTCTGAGCCACTCACCTTTCATGCAGCGGACCCTGAGCCGGCTGTCGAGGCTGGACTGTCAGCACAGGGAGACTCACATCATCTCCTCTTCCTCATGAGAATGCAGAAGCACACATGAGGGAATAATCATGCTATTGTTGGCATAATCTTCATACAGGATTAAGACACCTTACCTGATTCATTTTCACTTTTTTTGGGGCCCAGTGGGGCCATGTGTTGGGAACAGAGACAGCTGGTGTTGACAGAGGGAGCCAGCATGGCCAAGCCTCTGCTGAAAATACAGCCCTATTACCGCAGGAAATCTGTCCTATTCTTTTCCCTCATCCTCCTGTGCCTGACTGCCAGGAGCCTCGTCTTCTTGCACTCTGGCTTCGTCGGGGAAAGCCACTCCGGGGCCAGCGGAGGCCGAGACTCCTTGGTAGCTTCAGAGAAGGGAGGCCGGACTTCACTGTCAGACGCTCAGGGGCTTGGCATCACAAGTGGAGTGTTTAAGGAGACTCGCCGGTCCGGGCGGAGGTACGGCCCTCCGTGGATGAAGAAGCCGGGACAAGAGGGCCAGGAGACGGTGCGCAGGGGGGGAGACTACACCACCAACTGGAACCGGGCCCTTAAAGCACGAAGCGGCAAAGATGTGGACGATGGAAGAGGTGGGTTACACAAACACTCCTTCACTACACTGTTTCAGTGGGATTGTTTTCAGCCTGACAGTTTTTCAAATTAAACCACCGATCATGTTTGAAACTAGTTGATGCATTATAAAATATGGTCCACATGTATCCCTGTTTTCTCCAATGTAAAATTACCTATAAAAACAAGTACGATAGTTCCATGTGTGCTCACTTAATCAGATCAGCAAAGCGTAAATAGAATGTACTGGTACAGTATAATAAAATACATTTTAAATTAGGGAATAATCACAACATGCACCAGCAATCTCAAATATAATTGCAGTGTTGCAAGATTAATGACTGCTCAGTGTTTACACCTGAAGTTTTATGTAAAATAATTAGAACAATAATAATTACCCATTGTCGCTCATGAGAATATTGAAAAAATATAAGTAGACTTATTTAAAAACATTTGAATACAGGATAATGTACAATGCATGTTCCCTGGCAACAGGCCGCACTTGTCCCTCCAACACTTCACGTTAATATGAAATTGATCCAAAGTAATCTGTAATTACAAACCGCACTTCTTAATATCTGAGGATTTCTGGTTGTAATTGGTGGTGCAGAAGGTCTCTTGAGAGTGGAGTGAGATGATTATTATGATTAAGTCCTCCGTCTCGTCTCAGAGCGAATCCTTTGAGGGCCGAACCCGCAGAGCTTCATCTGCAACACAATCCCAACATCTAAATGACTTCATGATCACAGGATTTACAGTTTTATCTCTCCTTTCGTTACTGTGCTACAACAAAATCCTGACAGAACTGGTTTACATGTAAACTCTGACTGGCATGTGACATCTTACCGAGTAACAAAACGTTCTCCGTCCTGAGCCGACAGCTCTGACCTTGGATGGCACGACTATCTGTCTTTTTCCTTAGCCAATGAAACATGATCAAATGAGCTCTCTATCGGGCTCTCTTCCCCCTCTCGGCTTTTCTTACGCTGTCAAACACTCTCTCCTCTGTTGGAGGAACTATAAAATATTAACAACATAGTCAAACAGTGTATTTCTCTGACATCTCCTCGAGAAGTAGCGCAAGACCTACTTCTCTCACCATGAGGAAATACAAAATAGTGTTAACAGTTTAAAACAATAGACCCTTTCACTTTTGTTAAAAAAACTCTGTTACAATTAAATGTCCTTCATTTGTTTGTGGTGAAGTATACGATAAACATATACTTTCAAGCACTCACACTGAATACTATATATAATATTTAGTTGGATTATCATCACTGATTATAATATTGCAACTGAGTTGGAGCACATTCTTGATATACTAATGGGCAGTTATATATATTAATCATGAGTTTTGGCACTTTCAACTTCAATCTTCTAAGTAACTCGGGTAGAAAGTCTATCTGTCACGTAAATGTAGTGGAGTAAAAACAATTGTAAATTCGTAGTTTGAAATTAGGGGCTGCAAAAGGTATGAAAAAGCATAAAAAGGATATAGTCAGATTTCAACATTGTAGTTCAAGTACATTACAGTACATATACCTAATTTGTAGACGCTGTCATAGACACCATTTCTAGTCCGCCAACTGAAATAGATAAATCTCCTCACTTGCGACCAAGTAAAGGCAGCATTACCAAAACATAAATCTACTAAGTTACAGTGTAATTCTATGTATTCATATCCACAGCATCTCATAATAGACACTGAGGAACCATTCATTTCACCATAACCTCATTGTGGTCATGTGGGGTTCTGGTTTCTCTCCAGAGTGCAGGTAGATAATCTAAACTGTGTGTGTGTGTGTGTGTAAAATATGTGGAGGCAGCCTTCATAATTATTATGATCGGGGAAAGACTCCAACCTCTCTGAGCTTAAAGAGTAAGCAAAAAAACAAATGAGTGATTCAATTGTATGTCACTCCCCTGAGTCACAGCACAGTGCCGTACCCCGCTGCGCATCAGAGTGTCGAGTATTAAAGAACAATGTTTTTCTGGTGTACTGCTGAGCTATTTTTTTCCCAATTCAGGGCAGGGAAAATAAACACGTTTACAATGTATATTCAAGCTTTGGGTGGATGAAATGCAGGCCTCTCAGTCCCCCCCCCCCCTCCTGAAGCCTCACAGGACTGTTGCTGAAAGTGATGATGGAGTAATTAGCAGCTTCAAAGCATTCGTTTGCTCTCATACATCCAGCACCTCTCATTACTTTGCAATTTTTTTCTCTTATGTCCTCTTCTCTCACTGCAAATGCACTCTTTCCCACTGGCTATGAATTTAAATTGAAGGGAATATTGCAGCATAACATGCCGACTGCGGCACATAAACACATTTCCACTGTGTGGTGCAGTGGCACAGAAGCATATACTGAGGGGAAAACAGGAGAGGACTGGGAATACAGCTGAACCACTGCTGACTCTTGTTAATATGATCAACCAGATGCAGGGTGGTTATTATATTGAAAGATATAAAACAGGGTGCATCTGTCGTCTATCCTTTTCCCTCATAGTATAAAGACCATATCAAATATTGTGTATGTAAATCAGCGTTTCCCTCCATCATAAAGCAGATTATTTTGCAGACCACATGCTGCACAAATGTAAGCCTTTAGTCCACAACTATTAAGGTAATGCTATGTCCGGGGCTCAGGGGGGTAATGGCACTACACAGATGGCGAGAGGTTTGTTTGTTATAGGTATAGTAGAGCCAGCTAAAGTGACTGGTGTGTTTTAATGAGAGGGAGGAAGCTGTCTCGCTCTGCAGAGGTTCACTGGAGCCCAGCCCCCACACAGAGAGCACAGTTACACTTACAGGCCACTAGAAGGGGTTGTGTGTCTGCCCCAGTTTGGACTCCACATGTGCTCTTTTACAAGTACATTTACTCAGGTACTAGTACAACTCTGAGGTGCAAACCCTGCAAATTGCATGAGTTTTTCCTTTTTATGCTGCTTTAATTTCTACTCCACTACAATTTATATATATATATATATATAGCACCAAATTGCAACTAATCTATATCTACTGTCACTTTTCACTTTGAACATGTGCTCTTTTATTAAATAAACTAAACGCCTTCATTTTAAGATGTGAGTTGTTTTTGACCCTAAGAAACACTGATGCATTAACCAATAACAATAATCCACAGCTCCTCTCTCTGCTCCAGAGGATTTACAAAATATATATCCCAATGAAGCCCACCCCCCCCTCGCTCAGGCAGCACCACCCCAAAGCAGTAATCCTAGCGGAAACACTGCTTAATATACATCAACTAATAAATGATGGTAATCTTTGATGAAGACACCCAGGAGGAGCGTACTAAGGAATATAAATAAGTTATGCCTTTACCAGCTGCAAAATTATGATTATTAATAATAACACATAATGCATACAGAACTATTATTTAGTAATATAATAATATGCATAATGAGTACTTCCATCTTTTGTACTTTGATTTACTTGTTTGTTTTGATGATGCAAATACTTTTACTTTATTGCTATTTTGAATGAAGGACTTTTACTTGCTGCAGTATTACTAGTTCCTTCTTTCCCTGCTTGATGTTTCTGCACTGTGTCAACATGTGAGGAAGACACCGAATGTTTCGTCTCTTTGACACGTTATTTTGACTGTGTTGTACGGCAGCTGAAGGAAGTGTAATGTGTATATCTCTGTATTTTATTTAGAAAATACATGACCTTGTTCTCTTTTTCAGCAAAGTACATTGGCTGCCACATCGATGACATACAGAAGCGAACGCTGAGTGGAGATTCATTTTTTGACGACAAAAACATGACTGTATTCCGTTGCCACGACAACTGTGCAGAAAGGTATGGCAGCAGCAAACAACAAGAAAACAAGCGTCCATTAAATATCCTCTCTTTTTTATTTCTACTGTCACACTGATATAATAAAGTAGAGCCATAGGCTGTATAGAGCAAAGTGTTTGTCATCAGTTTTTATCCTTGTTGAAACACTACGCTGAAGAATAACAGCACTGTGCTTTAATAACATGGACTATAGGACAACATGTGAATAGACTTGTATGGGGTTGTTATTCTTGGTTTGGGCTGTACCCCTTTGTGAAATGAAGGAACATCTTCATTATATTTTACACAAAGCTATCTGATATTATCTTAATAAGAAAAGCATTTTGAACTGAGGTTTACAATCAATCAATCAATCAATGTTTATTTATATAGCCCAATATCACAAATGTCACATTTGTCTCAGTGGACTTCACAGTTTGTACAGAATATCAGTATGACAATACGACACCCTCTGTCCTTAGACCCTCACATTGTACAAGGAAGAACTTCCGGAGAAAACCCAGAGTTTAAAGGTGAAAATGGGAGAAACCTCAGGGAGAGCAACAGAGGAGGGATCCCTCTCCCAGGACGGACAGACGTGCATTAGATGCCGTGTGTAAATCGAAAAGATAATACATTTTACAACATAGGTAGACCAAATGTTTGGAAATGCATGTGTCTATAATAAGAAGATGAATCCACGAGGATGTCAACAATCCTGTGGGAGCATCAGGGAAGTAGTACGATGAGAGTCAGGCAGGACCGCAGAGAGAGGTTCAGCCACGACTCGAAGTCCAGGACTCAGATCAGGACTCAGGACTCAAGATCAGCCTCGACTCAGGATCCCAGCGTAGATAGACACCAAAAAGAAATGTGGGGGTAGCTGGGTTATTCGGAACATGAGAGTTCACAGGTACAGACAGACAGAAGGAAGAAGTAAGGTGTCCCCCGACAGTCTAAGCCTATAGCAGCAAAACTAGGGGCTGAATTATAATAATACAGAATTGAAGTAAGTACACAGCAGAAGACATGCCATCAGAAATCATAATATCTAAGAACAAGGGCAGATCATTAGAAAATATTGATAATATGACAAAAGTGAAGTGATTTAAATAAAAAACAAAACCCTAAAATACGTAATAATTGTAGTAATGTAGTATGGATGGACTTTTTGATTGGTCATTAACCTAGCATTTAGACACTAACTGTGAATCACTGCAACCATGAGAGTTCATTTAGCATGCAGAGATAAATGGGCACAATACATCTTGTTTTTCCTGAAGTATGCAGGATGTGGACCGAACACATGATCCCTCTAAGGCCTGTTGTACTGCAGTTAAACCCTCTGGTGGTTATTTGCATGGAAATATTGCCTGCACACTGACAAATGCAATACGAATCTATTTATTCCAGGTGACATGATAGTGACACTTCATCTGGTATATTGCACATTGAATCAATCAAGAATGTCCTTTTCTCTTTTTGTCAGTATGCATGTCATTTTTCTATCGAATGAATATGCTGATTTGAGCCCAACACTGGGACATTTTCTTTTGAAAGCCTGTATTCAGGAGTGCCAACCCTTTTACAAGTATTTTTGCCCTGTGGTAGCTGCCTGCTTTATTTAGTTAATAGTCCAGCTGTGCAGATTGAATAGAAAAGTCACCTGAGGGTCAGACCTCATGGATCAACATCAGCGCTCAGACTTAATCATGCTCTTAGGGCTGATTGGGAGCAAATACTTGCAGCCAGGCTCCAGAAATCGTGCAGACCTGTGAATAGTATTGGCCTCGAATAGTATTGGCCTCACGAGGTCTGTAGAAGAATCACAGCTCCTATATCAGCTTATTATTACCCATGGTTTTAAAAAGACTTGTTTAACAGTCATATATTAGTGTAGTTTAAAGGTGGCCACATGTATTTGACTATATAGAACAATTCATGCAATATTTGTAACTGCCTGCTGCAATTGTATTCAATCATTTTCATTTATGTATATGTTTATTTTTATTTATTATTTATTCTACTGTTTCACAATTAGACAAGAAAAAAAAACTCTTAGAAAAAGAGAGGGCATAGCTGATACAGGAGTAGCCCTCCCGTTAGTCATCCTGTTGCAGGATGAAGTAAAAAAAGATAATTCCGTTATTAAATACTCACACAGATAAACAAAATTCTATATACATACATACATTACATACATACATACACACATTACATTAAATACATACCTTTATATATACAGTCTATGATACATACATACATACATACATACATACATACATACATTACATAACTTACATACATACATACATACATTACATTAAATTAAATACATACATTAAATACATACATACATACATAACATACATACATAACATTACATACATACATACATTACATACATACATTAAATACATACATTACATTAAATACATACATACATAACATTAAATACATACATACATTACATTACATACATACATACATACATACATTACATACATACATTACATACATTACATTAAATACATACATACATTACATTACATACATTACATACATACATTACATACATACATACATACATTACATTAAATACATACATACATTACATTAAATACATACATTACATACATACATACATAACATTAAATACATACATACATTACATACATACATACATACATTAAATACATACATACATACATAACATACATACATTACATTAAATACATATATACATAACATACATTACATACATACATACATTGCATTAAATACATACATTGCATACATTACATACATTACATACATACATTACATACATACATACATTACATTAAATACATACATTAAATACATAACATTACATACATTACATACATTACATTACATACATTACATTACATACATACATACATACATAACATACATACATAACATACATACATACATTACATACATTACATTACATAAATACATAACATACATACATACATTACATACCTTTATATATACAGTCTATGATACATACATAACATTAAATACATACATACATTACATTAAATACATACATACATACATTAAATACATACATACATACCTTTATATATACAGTCTATGATAGATATATACATACATACATAACATACATACATTACATACATACCTTTATATATACAGTCTATGATATATACATACATACATTACATTACATTACATTACATACATACCTTTATATATACAGTCTATGATACATACATTACATACATACATACATTACATACATACATTACATACATACCTTTATATATACAGTCTATGATACATACATAACATACATTCATACATAACATACATACCTTTATATATACAGTCTATGATACATACATTACATACATACATACATACATACATTACATACATACATACATTACATACATACCTTTATATATACAGTCTATGATACATACATACATAACATACATACATAACATACATTACATACATTACATACATAAATACATACATTACATACATAACATACATTGCATACATAACATACATTACATAACATACATACATAACATTACATACATTACATACATACATTACATACATTACATACATACATACCTTTATATATACAGTCTATGATACATACATACATACATACATACATTACATAACTTACATACATACATACATTACATTAAATACATAACATTACATACATAACATACATACATTACATTACATACATACATTACATAACATACATTACATAACATACATAACATACATACATTACATACATTACATACATACATTACATACATACATACATTACATACATACATTACATACATACATTACATACATACATACATTACATACCTTTATATATACAGTCTATGATACATACATAACATTAAATACATACATACATACATTAAATACATACATACATACATACATAACATTAAATACATACATACATTAAATACATACATACATTAAATACATACATACATACATACCTTTATATATACAGTCTATGATATATATATATATATATACACATACATACATACATAACATACATACATTACATACATACATACCTTTATATATACAGTCTATGATATATATATATATATATACATACATACATTACATTACATACATACCTTTATATATACAGTCTATGATACATACATTACATACATACATACATACATTACATACATACATACCTTTATATATAGTCTATGATACATACATACATACATACATACATTACATACATACCTTTATATATATACAGTCTATGATACATACATACATACATACATACATAACATACATACATACATACATACATTACATACATACCTTTATATATACAGTCTATGATACATACATACATAAATACATACATACATACATTACATACATACATTTATATATACAGTCTATGATACATACATACATTACATACATACCTTTATATATACAGTCTATGATACATACATACATAACATACATACATAACATACATTATATACATAAATACATACATTACACACATAACATACATACATTACATAACATACATACATAACATTACATACATACATTACATACATACATTACATACCTTTATATATACAGTCTATGATATATACATAACATACATAACATACATACATTACATACATACATTACATACATTACATTACATACATACATAACATACATTACATAACATACATAACATACATTACATTACATACATTACATACATACATTACATACATTACATTACATACATCACATACATTACATACATTATATACATAACATACATACATTACATACATACATACATAACATACATTACATTACATACATACATTACCAGTGTTGGGTGTAACGCGTTACAAAAGTAACGGAGTTACAGTAATATATTACTTTTTGCTGTAACGAAGTAATGTAACGCATTACTAATTAAATGTGGGTAATATATTACCCGTTACAATGCTCAGTAACGCAGTTACAACACATTTTAACCCGAAATTAAATGGTGTTTTGTTTTTTAAGAATGTACTAACATAGCGAGACATTCCGACACCAGACAAATTGTGCGGGTAGATTAGTAAACCTGGTGTTTACCCTTCAGGCTTCGCGTCGGGATCTTCGGGCAGTTGAATGTTATGCACCCTCTATTCAAAAAAGAGAACGGAGCGAAAAATACTAACAACAAATTGTGTCAGGTGCGCGTGACCTGCTCCGCTGCGCGTGCATCATTTCCAAAGTGCTTCCACAGCAGTGACACACATCTGTGGATAATCATTTATACGAAAATGGTTAAAGCAACCATCACTAAACGCCAGCAACACTGCATCTACTGCAGACAACAGGTCAGATGGGGACATCACGTTACCCTCCGTTGTGGACACTAGCTTACTCCCGCCTGACTCGCCGCCCTCAACCCCGGGAGCAGCACTCTTCGTTGCCCGAAACTACGCAGCCCCTCTGCGGCCCGCAGGTGCCAGGATACCACGGCAAAACAGAGCCTGCCCAGGTATATCTAAACAAGTACCCGCCTGTACAGTGGGGTTCGGCGGTCATGTTGCAGCTTGTGGTATACAAATAGACAAGGGCTAGAATATTCATGTGAAAATAGTGCCATATTCTGCCATGTCTGTAGAAATGTTGGGTCAAAAATAATGCATACAATAGCACAGATGCCTTCACCACGAATGGCTACAAAAAGATCTCATATCCCAAGCTTCTCAACAAGCTGATGTTGCAGCTGAAATGTTCTCCAGGTCACAAAGTCAACCTCACAGGAAGACATTACATTAAATACATACATACATTACATTACATACATACATACATTACATTAAATACATACATACATTACATTAAATACATACATTACATACATACATACATAACATTAAATACATACATACATTACATACATACATAACATTAAATACATAACATACATTAAATACATAACATACATTAAATACATACATACATACATTAAATACATACATACATACATAACATACATACATTACATTAAATACATATATACATAACATTCATTACATACATACATAGCATTAAATACATACATTGCATACATTACATACATTACATACATACATACATTACATTAAATACATACATTAAATACATAACATTACATACATAACATACATACATAACATACATACATTACATTACATAACATACATACCTTTATATATACAGTCTATGATACATACATAACATTAAATACATACATACATTACATTAAATACATACATACATACATTAAATACATACATACATACCTTTATATATACAGTCTATGATAGATATATACATACATACATAACATACATACATTACATACATACATACCTTTATATATACAGTCTATGATATATACATACATACATTACATTACATTACATTACATACATACCTTTATATATACAGTCTATGATACATACATTACATACATACCAGGGTTTCCGCTAGGATTTTGTCTCGCCGGTCAAATGTCCGGGCAGAATTTATTTTAACGGACAAATTTGAAACTTACCGGTCATATTTCACTAATAATAATAAGAATTGTGTAGCAGAGTTTCCGTTAGCAGGTAATTACCGGACTATGAGCAGATACGCTGATGTTTAAAACTCAGTTCACGGGGCTCATTTTTATTTTGCTTCAGTTTATAATCGTAACAGATCGAAAAATTCAGATTCATTTTTCAATAAATTATTCCACAAACAACAAACAACATAATTATTACATTCAAACAAACTACTTGTAGTAGATAACGTACATTATTGAAAAGTTTACATCAACTTTGAATAATAACACGGGAGAAACGGATCCTCTCTTTTCCCCTCTCCCTCCCTCTCTCTCCTGACAGCCCGTCAGTTTCTCATGCAGCTCCTGCAGCTCGCTAAACAGAGGCGGGGCTTCAGGTGATTATGCAGAGCTGCGTGTCTCGGTCTGACTCAGCAGCTGATCTGATCTCTCTCGCGCGTCCGGTTACACTTCACTCGCGTTTATGTCCATATCGATCAGATCCAGCTCTCCTGATCGGCCTTTATAGAGAGCACCGATCAAACTATTAAGAGTGAATATCGGCCGATAATGACCGGCGGCCGATCTATCGGAGCATCCCTAATTATTACCAGACATTTTGACCGGCAGGTTTTGAATTTACCGGTTTTTAATAAATGTTACCAGCTAAAAACCGGAAATTACCGGCTAACGGAAACCCTGATACATACATACATTACATACATACATTACATACATACCTTTATATATACAGTCTATGATACATACATAACATACATTCATACATAACATACATACCTTTATATATACAGTCTATGATACATACATTACATACATACATACATTACATACATACATACATTACATACATACCTTTATATATACAGTCTATGATACATACATACATACATACCTTTATATATACAGTCTATGATACATACATAACATACATACATAACATACATTACATACATAAATACATACATACATTACATACATAACATACATTGCATACATAACATACATTACATAACATTACATACATTACATACATACATTACATACATACATACCTTTATATATACAGTCTATGATACATACATAACATACATACATAACATACATTACATACATAAATACATACATACATTACATACATAACATACATTGCATACATAACATACATTACATAACATTACATACATTACATACATACATTACATACATACATACCTTTATATATACAGTCTATGATACATACATACATACATACATTACATAACTTACATACATACATACATTACATTACATACATAACATACATACATTACATACATTACATTACATACATTACATAACATACATTACATAACATACATACATACATTACATACATAACATACATAGATACATTACATACATACATTACATACATTACATTACATACATTACATACATTACATAACATACATACATACATACATTACATACATACATTACATACCTTTATATATACAGTCTATGATACATACATAACATTAAATACATACATACATACATTACATTAAATACATACATACATACATAACATTAAATACATACATACATACATACATTAAATACATACATACATACCTTTATATATACAGTCTATGATATATATATATATATACATACATACATTACATTACATACATACCTTTATATATACAGTCTATGATACATACATTACATACATACATACATACATACATACATTACATACATACATACCTTTATATATAGTCTATGATACATACATACATACATACATACATTACATACATACCTTTATATATACAGTCTATGATACATATATATATACATACATAACATACATACATACATACATACATTACATACATACCTTTATATATACAGTCTATGATACATACATACATACATACATACATACCTTTATATATACAGTCTATGATACATACATACATAAATACATACATACATACATTACATACATACATACATTTATATATACAGTCTATGATAGATACATACATACATACATACATTACATACATACCTTTATATATACAGTCTATGATACATACATACATAACATACATACATACATTACATACATTATATACATAAATACATACATTACACACATACCATACATTACATAACATACATACATAACATTACATACATACATTACATACATACATTACATACCTTTATATATACAGTCTATGATATATACATAACATACATAACATACATACATTACATACATACATTACATACATTACATTACATACATAACATACATTACATACATAACATACATTACATTACATACATACATTACATACATTACATACATCACATACATTACATACATAACATACATACATTACATACATACATACATAACATACATTACATACATACCATAACATACATACATTGCATACATACCATACATACATTATATACATAACATACATACATACATACATTACATACATACATTACATACATACATACATATCATACATTACATATCATACATTACATACATACATTACATAACATACATTACATACATACATTACATAACATACATAACATAGATAACATACATACATTACATACATAACATACATACATACATTACATACATTAATTACATACCATACATACATACATACAAAACATACATACATTACATAACATACATACATTACATACATACATTACATACAATACATACATTACATACATACATTACATACATACCATACATTACATACATACATAACATTAAATACATACATACATTACATAAATACATACATACACACATTACATTAAATACATACATACATTAAATACATACATACATACATACATACATACATTACATTAAATACATACATACATACATAACATACATTACATAACATACATACATACATAACATACATTACATACATTACATACATACATTACATACATACATACATAACATACATTACATACATACATTACATACATTACATACATACATTACATACATACATACCATACATACATTACATACATACATATCATACATTACATATCATACATACATATCATACATTACATACATACATTACATACATACCATACATAACATACATTACATACATTACATACATTACATACATACATACATTACATACATTAATTACATACATACCATACATACATACATTACATACATACATTACATACAATACATACATACATTACATACATTACATACATACATTACATACATACATTACATACATACATACATTACATAAATACATACATAACATTAAATACATACATTAAATACATACATACATACATACATTACATTAAATACATACATACATACATAACATACATACATACATACATAACATTACATTACATACATACACCCATTTATAGAATAAAACATCAGCATCAAATCAATGTTTTTTGTACGGGATACAAGTTTACGTTTGCTCCAGTTTTGAAAGCCTTCATGTTTCTGCACATGTCCTCATATTTCCCCACATCCTGTCTCCCCCTCTCTGCTACCTCACCCATCTTTCCTCCACCTTTAACCAGGGCTTTATCAAATGCATTGAGTTACACAGACTGCGTTTCAAAGAGCAGAAGATAGGAATGGAGGGAGACGCTTGTTTTCAGCTCCTTCCTCATATAGCTGCTTGCAACCTGCTCGCCTTCTCTCCTGCAGCGGGTTCATATAAACAGACAAATAAATGGCGGGTAATAGCAGGGCTCAGAGGATTGGGTTTGATTGACAGCCCAGGGGATTTGTGTGAGGGGTGTGTTAGGCGTTTAATTGCACCCCAAAGGCCTCTTGGGATTAAAATCCTTCATGCAGCAACAGAAAGGAGAGAAGACACCGTTGTCAAGTATATTTATAATTGCCTTACATCATCTTCACCACAGTTAGATGTTATTCCAGAGAAGATGCATTTTCATCTACACAGCATTCTCCATGTGCACCGTTTGGTTGTATTGATCACTGCGTATCCAGTTGCTCTGAATGATAATCTGTATTGTCATGAGGAGGATTAAGACACATCATCACGAGGCTCAGAACAATCACTTAAAGCTCTGTCTCCTTTGTTTACTAACCATGCCCATGCCTTTTCCCCTTTCTCTTCCCCTCCAGAGGGTACATGTACGCAGGCCTGGAGTTCGGAGTAGAGTGCTACTGCGGTCACAAGATCCAGGCTCCCAATGTTTCGGACAGTGAATGCAATATGAAGTGTAAAGGAGAGAAGAGCAACCTGTGCGGAGGAGCCAACCGACTGTCCATCTACAGGCTGAAGCTGAGCCGCTGTGAGTGTGACTCTGCGACAACTACACACCCCTGAGTCTGTCAAATACACAAAAGAGAGCAATGTCAAATATGAAAATTAATACATTTGTTGACAACATTCTTAAATGTGATCATGAATAACATTTAAATTGATGCCCATGGGCTTAGAATGAGCATTCCTGAGGTGACCGACAGCGAGGCACAGAGAAGCTATTTTGAATTAGAAATACAAAAAGGGATAACTGGTCCGCTTTTCAAATCTCCGCGCGTCCCTACCAAGCTGGTTATAATACAGGAAGGAATCCAGAGCTACCAAGTAACCGTTAAACAATAATCTACTTTTAATGGTAATATGACAATGCAATACAATCAATACAGTACAAATTCAATACAGTTATCTTTGGGATCCCGAATTTACCTGATGATCATTTGAGCCAGCCAGAAAAGAGGCTGAACACCGCGTGTGTCTGTGTTTTATACTTGTCTTACAATGGGATGGGAGGAGTTTATCTGATCCTCCCTTTTGGACCTCCTTGATTGGCCGCCCAAATATCACAAACACCTCAGATCCTAGGTTTCCCCAATCACTGTAGGTCAGCCATTATCTCTAGATCTAAGATGGATGCCAACCAAGACATGCTCTTACCCTCCCCCCATCTCCCTTTGTTCTCAAAAACACAGGTCAACAGGCCCCAAATCCAGCTCACAGTTTATTTCCCATTTAAGCTTATTCATAGTTTGCTAACATGAATACATACAAATATTTCACTTCAATACTACCTAACACAGCCAGTCCCGGTCCCATCCCAAACACTGACTGTTGCGAGAGAACTGAAGGAAGCAGTGATACAAAAAAAATCTGAGTTGAGGTAGATTGTTTTAAATTAAAAACAAACAAATTCCCGTCCACAGTGTGAAGTAACTTTGGACACCCGTCCTCCATCTCTTTGCTCTTTCTTACCTTCTCTTACCTTCTGCTTCTTAGAAATAATCCGGTAATGCAGCATATACTGTACACATTTATGACTAATATTTAAACATCTAAATGCTCTGGCTCGTCCAGTTCAGTGCTGTTTGTTTGTTATTCTTTTCATTTCTGCTTTTTTCCGTCTGGGTTTGCCTTCAGACTGCTGAATAGGCTATTCGTGTTTTAGTTTCACCTCTGACCCGGATTTCTGTCATGTGAACATCAGAGAGGAACTGCTGGCAATGTGTTGAGGTGGATGTTTTTCCCCCTTAGGGGCCATAATGGTGACTTGGTTTATTGTTTTCAGCCAAATGTAATCCTACAAAGATAATATTATGCATTTGCTTCATTGTCACACAGCCCATCTGCAATTCATCATGGTTATGTTCTTCTACATTTCACTCAGCCACGTGTTTACATCAAAGATCTAATTATGTTGCCCAAGACATGTTTGGAGGCTGCTTGTGTGTGAGGCTGGTCAACAGAGCACAAAAAAGCATCTCAAGATGATTTAACAAGCTCCGCCATATGGGAGGGCAAAGAAGGGCCGAACAGAAAGAGGTTGCAGGGAAGGCATACTGCAGGGAAACAAAGGACATTAAAAATGCAACTTTCAGCCAGGGAAAAAGGTCAAAAATAAATAAAACATTAGATAAGAACACATGGCTGGAGCTAATTTGTGAGGGGTGTTACCTTGTGTTAAAGCCTCTCAGCACAGATGGCTAATACTAGCAGTCTTGGGAAGGTGCAGGTTTTTGGTATACATTTAAGTTGCGAGAATTTCCGCCGACGCAAAGCTCCTTGTGTATATTTTTATTTAGCAAGCAGGCTGTCTTCGTCATGGTATGGCACGGCAAAAAGCTTTTAGTGTGTGGTTTCCCTCCTATTGGTGTATGACATTTGTTTGTTCTGTGTGTTTCAGATGTCAGCTCCATTTTTAAGGGGTGTTTTCACAGGCCGGACAATGTCACTCTGGCACTTCCCATCAGCGCGGTCATCCAAAACATGTCTGTGGACAAATGTATGGACATGTGCACGGAGAGGGTGAGGGAATTTACGTGATGGGTGCATCCATGCGTTGTCATTTACACATGAGTGTGTTTTCAGTGTTTTAATGGCAGCTGTATTTCAGGAGAAAACGCTGGCCATCCTGGGGGGAGATCGATGTCACTGCGGCTTTCCGACCCCTCTCTTCTCGCTTCACGAGCCGGAGGACGAGAGTCTGTGTCTCCACCACTGCCTCGGGGAAGAATTTGAGACCTGCGGGAACGAAGAGTACTTTGTGGTGTACCAGACGCAGGTTCAAGGTAACACATGGTGGCTCAAAGGCCTATATAAAGGGCCCATAGGACAAAGAGACATGTCAGGATGCATCATCAATTAATTATTTATCTAATATATCATATTCCAATTGCTTGTACAGCATAGACTCTTATTCCACTATTTCTATTCTATTTTATTTGTTTTTATTTGTATTTACTTGCACTATTTTAGCTGTTTTTATTATGCTGCACTGTTGGAAGATTTTCATCGATATAGCTACACTGTAGCTATGTACGAATTAGAATAAAAGCCTCTTGAATCAGCCACACCCTGCGTGCAGGAGATACAAACAACGACCCTAAAGTAATGTTAGACGTGTGAAAGTGCTGAGTTCTTAAAATCCAGCAAAACTCTGACCCTACCCATGTTTGCCCTTTTTTTTTTGTTGACCCCTGTGTGTACTAGAGTCGGTATACATCTATATATCAACTATATTATATTTGTAAGAAATGGACATACACATTTCTGTCTATTGGATATAGATTTGTTGTTTTTACTTTTGTTTTACTCATGTTTGAAATTATTTTGTTTCCAACAAAGTTTTTATTTTCCACAAGGCTTTTATTATAACAATACAAATATAAAATAAAACACAACTAACATGCTCCATCTGTATAATACAAGGTAATATTCCGAAAACATTATGCAGAAAAGAAAGGACACACATGCATCTAGTAATCCTCTTGAACATTAGATACATTTAGATCCTTAACATAATCAAAACAAAAAAGGAGGTTTTATGCTGTGAACCAAAAAAACAAGATCATGCTGCAGCGGGAAGTGAACTTTATGTAAATAGTCTGGACAAGCTGCACTACCACATCTGCACATGTTGTGAATTTAACTCCAGTATTATTCTAGTGTATAAACATCACACAATAATCAGTGACTGGGTATTGTGGGCAATTTTTTATAAGGAGCAAACAGCCGAGCTATCCCACGCAAAACAAAACACCAGAATGAGGTCATGTGACTCTTTTTATGACCTTGTTCTCATATGATGTTATATGTCCTCGCCACAAAACTCCAATGTTTCAACATGACTTATTTTGTCTTTACAACATATGTCAATAAACAGGAAGTGACTAACCTTCAGTATCTATATGAAGCTCGATTCTGTTCTCGTCAAATATTTAGCAGAATCATAGTTCACTGTCTTTCACCCCACGTCTAGACTCTGTCAAAGATCATATCAAGTCGATCACTGAAGCGTTTTTCAGTCATTCTTTACATACATAAATTAGCCTACTCACTGTACCATCATCTGTTTCCCCTGAATGTCCTGTCCCCGTCATTTGTGTCTCCTTTCATTTTTCCTCCATGTTTGCTTGATTGTGTTTCGATCACGTTTTGTTGCTTTTAACCTCTTATATATTTTTATTAAACTGTACAGTGTCCTACGGTGTCTTGAAAGGTGCCCTTAAAGGTCACCTATTATACAAAATCCTCTTCTTCATGTCTCTTCTACATCAACATGTGTCCCCTCTGTGGAAAGAGACTCTGAAAGTTTCAGGAACAAAGATTCTCTCTCTTTTTGTCCTGATCCATTTCTATAAAAACCTGTCTGAAAATGAGCTGATCAGATGTTGGCCACTTTATGATGTCATAACAATGTTTTGGCTTGTGTAACCATTAGCCAATCACCAACCAAGGTAACCCCCCCCACCACCTTATCACCTGAATCTCCTCCTAGAGCACCATTGTGTTCTTTCTAACCAAATATCTCTCAGAGGGGCGTGGGGAGGGGCTCCTTATTTTCATCTAAAGTAACAGACAGAGAATCAGCACTTTGGAAACAGGGCTGAAACAGAGGGGATTATGGGATGCTGCAATGACCTGTTTGGTGTTTGGAGCCAAACACTTCAGAGACATGTTTTGTATATATCTGAGACCTGTAATATATCGATGAAAAACAGTATAATAGGGGACCTTTAAATAAAATGTATTATTATCATTATCAAATCAATAACATAGATTATCTGTGTTTGTGTTTCGTCAGATAACCGCTGCATGGACAGGAACTTCCTCCCCACTGGGGCCAAGCAGCTTGTGGCCCTCGCTAGTTTCCCCGGATCCGGCAACACGTGGACGCGTCACCTCATAGAGCTCGCCACCGGCTTCTACACCGGCAGCTACTACTTTGATGGCTCCCTTTACAACAAAGGTAGACATTTATCCAACACAAACAATTCAATAAAAAATAAACCTTTGTTGGTTCAATATATATTTACTGTGGGGTTGCCATTCTTTCCCAGAATTCAAAGGGGAAAAGGACCACTGGCAGAATGGGAGGACGATCTGCGTTAAGACTCATGAGAGCGGCAAGCAGCATATCGAGTCCTTTGACTCCAGCGTCGTCATAATCCGAAACCCCTTCAAAGCCCTCATGGCTGAATTCAACAGACAGTATGGGGGCCACATTGGATTCGCTTCCCAGGCCCAGTGGAAAGGGAAAGGTGAGCTGCCTCGCTTGTTCGGTAGTTGTTCCAATACATCCTGAACACCTATGACACTAAAGAAGTTTCATTAACTACAGTAGAATACTTTGATGTTCAGGCTGACTTTAATATAGGACAAATCTTGTTGATGTTGATGCTGTTTTTAAGCATTTTCAATCTCAGTCACTCAGAAAATAAGAAAAGCTTCCTCAGACAGACTAGATCAAATAACATTTATAAATAATGTGCTACCAATGTCTTCACTGGTAGTTTATTAAAAGAAAGAAGTGGGTGAATGGTCCATGCTGACGTAGATTGGTAAGGAAATAGAGGAAATGTTTTAGTGGTTTTGACCTTTTAAACCAACATGGTTGAGCCATGAAGTTTTGAAAATGTTCAAAACCATTTCCAACATTATATCAAACACAATCTGTCGTTTTATAAAAAACAAGAAATGAAACCAACCAACCATAATATCAGTCACACTTATTAAATCATGAGCTACATTATGTCACCAAGTCAACCAGCTTCTTCCTCAGACTCTCGTGCTACTTTAATTATTAAGTGTGATGAGACGTGGTGGGTAGAAAACACAGAAAACTGCCAGCCTGGTTTTGTCCAAAGGTACAAAATCATAATTTGAAAAACTCACAAATGAACACACAAACACAGCAAAATGGCAAATTGCTGTTGTTTTGCTCGTTTGTTGATCCTGTACAATCAATCAATCAACAACTTTATTAATCCCGCAAGGGGCAATTGGTTATGAGCAGCAGCTTATGTCATGTACACAGATTAATTGCATTAAATATATATGTTAAGTGGTGCTATGCTGTTTCAAGTATTTGAGAGGCTCTGCTGCCTGCTTCATATTTAATAGACGGATGTGTAAGTGGTAACTTCTTATTTATATAAAATATCTATATGTTTCCATTATTAAACAGAAGATGTTTTTAAGGCTTGTGCATTTATCTTTAATGTTACTGCATGTAAGGGTATCTTGATCTAATACTCCAGAAGTGTTGTTGTGTTTTTTTTTATAGTTATTGATTTAAAATCATGTTGACATTAATATATTATATTAAGAAGATGCACTGTTACAGAATTAATTCACGTCCAGCATGTAACCCATCATTGTGCAACCACTTAATTACGTGTCAGCACAATCTAGTGAAGTTAAATTCCTCTCAGGTCTACTTGTTTTTTAATGGTATCATTAAGGAAATGAACCTCTTGGTCGAGTACATCTTATCCATAAAACGTTATGTCCTTTTGCTAGAAGATTTATTTATATTTCATGCATAATGTGCGTTCCTCGCTCCTTCGCCAGCTTTAGTGGTGTCTCAGTAACCATGACAACGAGTTTTGTCTAGTCTGCTAACCGTCTCTCTGACGTTCTGCAAGGTTTTAATCGATTTTCTCGAGGCAGGAGATTTGCCGACCCAGCAGTTGTCTCTTTGTTGAAACATCAGCACATTTGGCCTGCCATTTCCAATGAGTGTTTATTCCTGCTGTTGGTGGGGAAACGATGCGGTGACATGATTAAAGAGAAAAGCTTCTTGACAGCTGCCACTTCCAATACAGAGCGAGGATCCCGTCTGAGAGTCAGCGTGACTTTGAGTCTGGGGCGTCACATCTGATGCGCTCACCTCTGCAAGGGGAGGCCGGGGGCTTCGGGTGATGTTACCGACACTGATGCCTCCTTTTCTTGCTCAATAGGTCCCTCTCAGGGGCGAGTGCAGGCCCGGTTCCAGAACAAAATGACTGAGGGTGCATCTGAGATTAGAGAGGGTGCAGTGGTAAAGTGCTATTTTTATAAGTGGGGAGTGGACCTAACACCTCTAGGGGGGTCCTCACCTCCTCTAGGGGGGGTCCTCACCTCCTCTAGGGGGGTCCGGGGGCATGCTCCCCCGGGAAGATTTTTTTCTAAATATTGAAGTTGAAAGCATCAATCTGGTGCACTTTGAGAGCAAAATGAAGAGATCTATGGATACATCTCTCAACACCCATATGAAACAGAACTGTAAGCATATTTTACAAATCAAATCAAATTTTAGGGGTGTAACGGTACACGTACCCGTACCGAAATTATTCGGTATGGGCCCTTCGGTTCGGTACACGTGTGTACCGAAGTGTACCGAACGAATATAACGTTAAACGTAAAAAATTGAGAACGTGAACAACTTCTTGGAAGTAATCTCAGGTGCTGCGTCGCAGCATTCAGAGTAATTTGCTCCCATTGTGTTCAACGCGTCATAGAGCGAGCAAGTCATTTCATTGGACGAGCTGGTCAGAGGGATGCGTTCAAATGTAATCAGTAATTTGAGGAACTGTCGAAATGGCGAACGCAGATAAAGTTGAGCTCGCAAATCCTCCAGCATCATTGAAGTCTCCGATTTGGGAACATTTTGGTTTCGCAGTTACGTACAAGGATGACGGACAAAGACAGGTAGAACGAACCAAAGCTGTTTGTCGGCATTGTTCAACTAAAATTGGTTACGCGGCTGGCAATACATCAAACTTGCACACTCATTTGAAAAGGCATCACCCGAACGTGAATATCACCGGTATCAAAAGACTGAAGTGCGAACCCAACTCCCGCTAGCATTTGAGCCTCCACCACTCGCAACAAGTTCAGACAGAGCCAAAGCTATTACAAACGCCAAATATCCTTATGTTGCCATGTTAGCAAAGCGCTACATGGCTGTATCTGCTACCTCTGTCCCTAGAGAGGGTGTTCTCCACAGCAGGAGACATTGTTAGTGCCAGCAGATCTGCCCTTTCGGCAAGCAATGTGGACAAGTACATTTTTCTTTGAAAAAACATGAAAATACAATGACAAGCTAGTCATTATGTCAAACTGGCTGCTTAGGTACTAGTACAGTACAGTTCAAATACAGATTATTTCAGTTAATCGAAAAGCTGCACCTTAATGTTTATTTTATTATATTTTATATTTATTTGAGTGAATATTCATAGTTTAATAATAATTAAAAACCCAAAACTAATAGTTTATGTTTTGTGAGTAGCTACTAGTACAGTAAAGTTCAAATACAGATTATTTCAGTTCATCGAAATGCTGCACCTTAATGTTTATTTGATTATATTTTGTATTTATTTGAGTGAATACATTATTCACAGTTTAACAATAATTTAAAAAATATATGTTATGTTTTGTGATAATTTTTTCTGCTGTACCGGAAACGTACCGAACCGAACCGTGACCTAAAAACCGAGGTACGTACCGAACCGAAATGTTTGTCAACCGTTACACCCCTATCAAATTTAAACAATTCTTGTTTTACTGTCATATAGTATTTCATTATTATTGAGTGATTTACTCGGATGAGTACCATTTAATTTAGTATTATTAAAACCATGTACATCACCTTGGTCCCATCATATACTCTGGGAAGAGAATTTACTGTGCTTGAAAACTGGTATCACATCATGATGTGAAGATGGCTTTGTGACGTGGAGAACATTTCAGCTGCAACATTAGCTTGTTGATAGGCTTGG
Source organism: Pogonophryne albipinna (assembly GCA_028583405.1). NCBI lineage: Eukaryota > Metazoa > Chordata > Actinopteri > Perciformes > Artedidraconidae > Pogonophryne > Pogonophryne albipinna. The sequence continues at coordinate 33,734,068 of CM053247.1, read as the reverse complement.
GATACGAGATAAGATTTTGATATGTGTGAGGTGTAAAACAGAACAGTATTCTATATTAAAAAAATAACTTTTGACTAGAGTGCAACACAACCCACTTTTTAATAACATGTGGCAGAAGATTTGAGAGGTATTTTTTAAATTCTCATTCACATTGTAACGTAGCAGCCATTTTCTCAAAAGATCTCATGTTGTCCAATTTTTCCTGTAGGAGCTTCAAAGATAGTGGCACACTGGAACCACCAGGGAGCACAGGATCCTTATTGGACAGAGTCAGAGGTCAAAGGTTAAACCCATAATAAATTGTACATCATTAGATTTTCAATAGATAAACTCAGTACAATAGTATTACTTACATTAGCCAACAACTTCAACAGCTTAGGTTACATAATCATGTAAAAATAATTAAAAATAAAAATCTAATTGATACAATAAAATAACTAAAGTGATACAACAATATTTCTTACCCTCAGAAGAGCTGTAGCCTCCTGGAAGATGTGTTGAATCTTCTCAGCAGTCTCTCCTTCCACTCTCCAGTAAACTTTTTGGTAAGGTCCTTCTCAACAGCGATCTGGATGAGACAGGCTTTTCTTTTGTGCAGCATGCTCCTTCTGTGTTCACTGAACACATTTTTCAGAGTTGAGAAGGAATTTTCACATGTTGCAGTTGATGCACCGAAGGTTAAGCTGAGCTTCAGTGTTTCTAACACAGTAGGCATGGCTGCCAGAGGCTCGCAGTATCTTCTCAAAATGTCCTGTGTTGTCCAGTTTTTGTCTGATTGGGACATTTCCTCCTGCAGAAACTGCCTTGCCACAGCAAACTCAGCTTCCTTCATCTCTGTCCCTGTTAAGTCAAGCAGTGGTCTCACTTTATTTGCATCCAGGAAATATTCACTCCCTGTGTGTAAGGTGCACAGGGCCTCTACTAGGTTGTTGTTTCTTTCACCAAATCTAGCTGTCATTTCTCCCACTACAGAATCCAGAGTACTGAAATACAGTATTTTACACTGTCTTTTCTCCCAATCCTTCCGGACGGTGACCAACTGTGGTGTCTACCACATAGTCTCTTAAGTGGGACATTACTTTGCCTCGTTTCTTCGGAGGGGCTGCTGCAAGAGGTTCTATGGTCTCTCTGTCTTTTGTGAATTTCTCCCAAAGTGTGTCAAACTGACTGTCACATCTCAGTTCCTCCACACAAACCAGGGCACTTTGGACCAGTCTGACACCAGTGTAGAGGTCAGTGGATTTAGCTTGGAGTGCAGTGTTGGGAGGATCCAGCAAACTCAATATTTGATACATCATGCAGGCAATGAACTGGAAGCTGGGCTGGCTAATGGCCTTCAAAATCCCTGTGGACTCGATTCGCACCTCTGCAGCACTGGTTTGGTTGTCTTCAATCTCACGAAGCAGGTGGACAATGTGCTCAAGGGATTTCATGATCACTGTCACTGTGGCCAGGTGGCCTGTCCACCGTTGATCAAGCAAACGCTTCAACTTCTCTCCTGTGTAGACTGCAGCCACTGTAGGTTTCCTGAAGAACTTGTAGAGAGAGTTGCTTACACTAAAAAAGTTCTCCAAAGTGTTGTCAGATGACATGGCATGCACTACTACTAGATGCAACTGGTGATTAAAACAGTGCACATACGGCGCCTCTCACTCTAATTCTTCCTGCAGGATTTTCTGCATCCCTCCATGTACTCCAGACATGACATTTGCCCCATCGTAACATTGACTGAGCACCTTGTCTGTACATAACCCAATGTCTCTCAACTTTGATAAAACCAGCTCAGTCAGAGACTTGGCATCACATGTTTCACTAGTTGCCATTGATACAAGTCTCTCCTTCACAGTGTTGCTTTTATCCACAAAGCGAAGCACAATTGAGATGTTTTCGCACCCAGTGGGGTCTTTGGTGCCATCCACTTTTAATATGTATCACGCCTCTCCTATTTCATTTACTATTTCGCCTGTGATGATTTCACTCATGAGTTCAATTATCTCATTTTGTATGTGATTTGAGGTGTATCTGGCATTGGACGGGATGGTGCTAAAAATCTTAGCAGGTTCTTTGTCCTTTTGAAGGGTGAACTCCATCATTGCTAGAAAAATACCACAACTCCCCTCGCCTCTAGCATCCAACGCATCAACAGAGCCATGGAAAGGCAACTGGTTTACAGCTATAAATTGAATTATGTCCACAATAGCTGCTACATAGGTGCGGTTTCTCTCCAGTTGTGCTGCATTTACAAGAGTGGAAACCTCAGTACCAGTCTCCCTTCTTGCATGCCTCTCCTTCCACAAAGCCACTGACTTCATGTGCTCTTTGCTTGATTCATGCCTTCCCAGTCCCTTATGACGTACAAGAGCATGGCGCCAGTTGTTGTAGCCAGTTGTTGTGAAGGCATCTGACTTACTTGAACTGAAATGTCTACAGGCATAGCAGAAGAGGGCATCTTTTTCAGATGAATATTCCAGCCAATCTCTGTTTTTAAACCATGAGCTGCAAAATGAGCGCCTTACCCCACTGTACAGGCGAGTTGGGTGCTTTTTAAAATATACCTGGGCAGGCTCTGTTTTGCCGAGGTCCTCTGGCACTTGCGGGCCACTGAGGGGTGGCGTTATTTGGGGCAACGAAGACGGCTGCGGCTGCTCCTCTGCCTCCGTTGGAGAGGCGGGCAAATCCGTCGAGTACAGCGGGAGGACGTTAGTGTCCTCGACAGTGGCCGCGGCGGGCAACGTAATAATGTCCCCATCTGATCTGAACTGTTAGATGCAGTGTTACTGCTGGCGATTAGGGCTGGTTGTTTTAACCATTTTCTGATGTCCATGAACATTGACTGGTGCTGCGTAAGCACCTTGCAGATGAGATGACGAACGTGCAGCGGCACAGGTCACACGCACCTGACATAATAACGTTACTTACCGTTTAAATTGACCAAATAAATGCAGCAGACAATGTTATTTAACCACAATTACAATTTATTTTATTTCAACTATATTCTTCTTCTTATTACTATTATTATTAATGTAATATTTTTCACTTTAAATTTTTTTTTCTCACTTTTCATTTTTCAAATGAGGGTGCATAACGACTCAACTGAGGGTGCAATGCACCCTTATGCACCCCCGTAGAACCGGGCCTGGGCGAGTGCAACTTGTTTTGGAGGGCATGTCATTTTACAAAGCACACTCTCTGTTATTTTCCAGTATTATCTGATGGCTTTACTTAAAGGCTCTTACATAAATCCCTTTATTTGGGGTTTAAAAGTCAAACCCCTGCTAATAAGAACATAAGTATCTTAACTTAATCTGATATTTTCAGTCAAACATTAGCAGAACAGGCTGTTCAGGGGGAAGTTAATGATGTTGGTTCCTTCTTATTTTAAGCCCCTGATGCTTTTACAAGACTGATAGAGAGGAGAACAAACTCATTGTGGTCAGAGACGCGGTTCCTCAGAGTTTCTGCACAGCTACTTGTGTTTTTAGATGCATTTATAATATTCTGTCCACTCTCGTTGGTTCCTGACACAGCACTGCCAACTCAGCAGGCTTTAAACTTTAATGACAACCTCTCCCACAGTAAGATGTGTGCTAATGCAGTACAGCTCCTGCCAGCAGCCGGCTTTTTTTTATGGGCCAGTAGATTATCAATGACTAAAAGTTGCAAGCCAAGGGTTTCTGCTAAAGTACCGCTGCAGTTTGATTGACAACCAAGAATGTCCACTTCACTGTCCAAAGATTATAGAAATCACTTAATGTCGTTCGGCGAATTGGGCCAGACTTCCCAAGAAAAATGACATCAGCTTTACGACTCTCACTTCCCCTTCATCCAGTACCCAATCTTTTTTTAAAGGTCTTTTTTCAACATGTTATTTTAGCATTTATTTGATTGCTTTGCTTTGAGATTGGAGCCTGTATTTATCAAACTGTTTCTGCTCTGAGCATGCATTTGATTAATTGTGTGTCCACTAAAGAGCTATTCCTTAACATTACTCATTGACTTCAATGTAATTAGGAGGAAGTTGATTAATGTGCTCCATTGTTACCAAAGACAGTTTTACTTGCTCTGTGTTTTTTCCTTCTTCAATACTTCTGTTCGCACTTTTGTAGTACATTGACAATCACCTTTTCTCTCGTTGATTCATTTCTGTCCTCTCATTTGTCCTGCAGAGTGGCCCGAGTTTGTGAAGAACTATTCCCCTAAGTGGGCGTCCCACGCGTTGGGCTGGCTGAACTACGGGAAGGTGGTCCACGTGGTCCACTTTGAGAACATGAAGAGGGACCTGTACTCCCATCTCAAAGGGGTGGTCCAGTTTCTGGTTCTGAAGGTTTCTGAGGAGCGCCTTCTCTGCGTCGAGGGCCAGAAGGACGGGAACTTCAAGCGGTCCGGCCTGCGAAAGCTTGAGTATGACCCGTATACTCCTGAAATGCGAGCGAGCATCAATGAACTGGTCCGGAAAGTCGACGCTGCCTTGAGGAAGAGGAACATGCCCGGAGTTCCAGACGAATATATGCCAAGATGATATACGTGAACCCCTCATTTAATTTCCCCCCTTCCTTTAATCGGACTGTTAATTGGACAATCTGCACCACATTTTTAGGATAACATGACTGAAATAGTTTGTTTCAATAATTTTTAAGGTAAACATAGGTCAAAGCTGTAGTCAGAAACAAGTCTCTTTACTCTTACTATTTTAATATTAAGGTTCTTTCATTTTCTGTTGAACCTCAGCAGCTTTATGCATTAATAGAAGAGGCAGTTTTCCCTGGGAAGGTTTGTTTTTCTCTTTCTCTAAATGAAAAGCACTTCCTATCCTACTCTATGCACATGTGATGTGTAGGCATGTGCAAATGCCTTAACTCAAAGGAGGTACAATAGCTGTGACCACAGAGAGGCTCATCTGACGGCACTGGCTGATTCGTTGCCAGTCAGAAAAACATGTGACCTAAAAATCATTATACAATACTGCAAAGTTTGATGTAGCTTATTTTGTGCTAAAGAGAAATATGAGAATGGAAAACTTTAAATGTATGATTCTTGTGCTGCTATCAGTTACAGAAAAATACTATTTTATACATAAACTTTAAAATGTTCAGCCCTTTTGTCAGAGGGAAAAATGCAATATGCAGGTTAAAACTACTTGATCATGATACTGTGTTTCCAAGTTTTTATTAAAAGAAATCAGGAGTAAGAGGAATCTGTATTTTCAATGAAGAGGTTAAGAACTCCTCTTATTCAAGAAGATGACGCATCCCTCTTGAAGGCACTGACTCAAGGAGAGGATTTACCTTGACAGCATTTATTTATCTGTGGTGTGCAGTGTCCACTCGGTTGTGAAATGTTTCCTTAACACTGGACTTGATGCAGAAATCCAAAAAGCACTTTTCTGTGCAACACTCGGCCCAAAGATCACTGAGGAATTAAGCATTACACGTATATTAGATCGGAGGTTTCCTTTAGCAGTAGTGATCTTTATTGATTTATTTTATGACAGTTAATCATACTGAATGTGAAAACTGTTTTTACTTTTTGTTTTATGTCTTTGTTGTATAGAAAGCATAGTCAAAGCTGATAATACATTTACTCCTCATAATTTAAAAAGAATATCCACAAATGTGTTAAAAATTCAGCTCACATTTTATAAGCGGCACGTCTGATACTGGTACTCAATGTACTATGCGGTATGCTTTAAAATAAACAAATATATAAATAATTAGATACACAAATATATAAATAAATAAAACTGGTGATTGAGAACCAGGAAATATTAACGGACTTCCATTTCAGAAAGATATAGATATATTTGTATAGGGTTTGCTGACACTTTGACAAGATTTGTATTGCAACTAGCAAAACGGGAGAAGTTGTTTCTATTTTTAAAAGATGCTTTAAACTTTATTGGCTCTCGCTTTCATTGACAAGCAGGCACACAGTGTCACATTTGAATGTATTTTTTATGGAATGAATGTTATGTGATAAGGCCCAATAAATGAGTAAATAAAATAATGTGCTTTCGTCCGCTGTCATTTCTGAACAACTGTTGGGAAAGGTCATTAAAATGTGTATTTGAAGATCAAAGGAATGTTTTTGTTATTGGATCTCAGAGTTTCTCCAGGCCCTTCCATAGATAAGCCAAACAATAAGAAAAGTACATTAGTACCAAAAATAAGCAAATAGTATTGCCCTTGCCCTCCACGTCCCCGTAGATGTGTCAAGCTGAAAAATATGAATTTGTTGACACTAACAAATGAGTTATAATTAAAAAAGCGAACAACAGGACAAACTGTAACACAACATCTATTGCAAACATGTTGGCATGCAGGTGCACACATACAGCAGATGTGATGCGAAATGATCATTTACTTTTTATCACAATGAACATAAGTCCAATATTTAATCTACTTTTAGATAGATAGTGTTAGAAATTCAAATCAATGTTTTGATAGCATAATGTACCTTAAACATACCGTCAGTTTAAAATGCTGTTTTATACTGAAAAAACAGAAGTTCCCGTGCACAACCAGTTAAGCTTTTATTCTGAAAATCCTTCATCTCCGGTTAGCATTTAGCATGAGGCTAATATACCATTTACTATAGAGGTGAATTTAGCAGCGATATGATATGATGTTGCACACCGAAACCTACTGATTTCAACACTACAACTATAGACGTCGAGATATTATTATTGTTGAATATTAAATGAAGGTACAGTTTATTTGAGTACGTTATTGTTTACAGATGTGAGTAGCATGTGACAACATCAGGAACGACCGGAAACCAAACTGCCGTGAAGTATTTCCTGTATTTTTTGGAGTATTGATTACAGCGTTTAGAATGTGTTAAATGAAAAGTCATGAAAGAGTAAAGGAAGAGAAAAGGCGTGTTTAGATATATATTGAATGTACAATGTCTGTATCCTCTGATATGCAAAACAACGGACATTAAAACGTGGAGAGCCGACCCGCAGGGAGGAGCCAGCAGAGGATATATAAACAGCGGGACCTGAGGGGTTCGGCCTCTTTCTTCACCTGCCAGAGCCAGAGACACAGCTGCTTTTCTGTCGAACAATATTCTGTTTGTAACATAACCGCGCTTTTTATTAATTAAAGTACCAATTTTGAACCTTCTCAGAGACTCCATTTAGTCTCCTTTTTAAGCTTCTCTCCTGGACGCGAGAAAAACGATCACGGTTTACAATCTGGTGACCCCGCTGACGTGATCTTCGTTGAACCGGGAGAGACTACAACCAGCTGTTTTCCGGAGACGCGGCATCCGTTCAGACTCGGTAAGGAGAAGCCTGTTATATCGAATTCTTCAATCGTTTATGCAGGACAACGTTAGGTCTGTGTGTCTGACGGCGCCAGCGGATCCTGAAAATAGCTGTGCATTTAATGTTAAAACAACCAAATTTATAACAATAACAATTCTATAACACATGGCATTGTTTTGTCGCAAGCAGGGTGAGTTCAAATTTCTTCTTTTTCTTACATTTAACCCTGCATGCTATTAATGTGTGTGTGTGTGTGTGTTGTATTTTAAATATAAATGTGTGTGTGGTCATTGTACTTCGGGTAGGTGTCTTGTTGCGTTTTCATGTAGGTGTCTCTTGTTACGTTAGTAGTTAGTTAGCCTATGACATAAGGATATATAAGTCCATTTAAATGATTTTTGTTAAGATCTATGGGACATAGCGAATTGGTTAAGCACCGAGTAATTGAAAACCAACAAGGCATAGCGAATCAACTTAGGGTTGAGTAACTGAAGACAGTGCTAGTCGAAAACAGTTGAGAACTGTTTTAAAAAAGTCCTTTTCGAGGAAAAGTCTTGATTAAGGTGTAAGCCTTTATCAGTGGTCATAACTGTTCTATTTTCAACCAAGATATTGCGGGTGGAATACGGTATTTGGAGTTACAGCAGCATTACGTTAAATTGACGACGGTCATTTAATAGTCGCTGATAGGTTTCCATATTACTCCCACCTAACGTGTCTAAATAGCAACAGTTAACCAATAGTGGACTATAAAGTCAAATAATACGTAGATAGGTGTATAGCTTATGCGTAAGGGTTCCTAACTTTAAGTGATGATATCAATAAGATAAAGCCCATTTTTCATAGTAAACTAGATGTTATTTTAAACTGCAGTGTTGTTTTGTGTTGAATTTTCTAGACTAAAGATCACCCCGCCATTATTTAAACTCCCCTGTGAGAGCCATGAGGTGTGTTTTCAAAGCCCTTTGTTCTTCAGGTTAAAGGTTGGAAAATCAGTTGCCATCTTGTCTTGCCCTCATGTTCGAAATAAGCCACACGGCAGTCGCCATTTCGTGAAATGCTAATTGAAAGTACTCGGTTTGTTTTTACACACTCAGTCCCACTCACATGAGGCGAGGCACTCCATATTGAGAAGGACAAATCATATTTCTTGCCAGAGTTGGAACTATAAAATAGACAGGTTATCTTACCGTGGGAAGTTTGGTATTTGTAGGAGTCTGGTTTTGGAAGTATTTCTGCTTGCATGTGTGTATTGGCAATTTTTTTGAGATATTCTTGTTTGCAAGTGTGTATTATTGAAGATTATTATCTGATATTTGGGAAGTGTGTTACATTTGAAATGGCAGAAAGTCTTGTTGCAACTTCCAGATATTAAAAGAGGCCCCTTGAGTTTCTCTGGAAATTATCAATAGTAGCAGTTAAGTGAATACTGTTTAAACAATACCTGTGTTTGTGTTTTGTATTGATTTCTCTGTTTTATCCTTTCATAAATGTGAGGACTAAAATTTGCTCAAACATTCTGGGGTGCTTGGAGTAAACAGGTTTTATTGCTCTGTGGGGGAGGTGTAGGTATGCAGGGCAGTGGGCTAGTTGGAAGAGAGTACCTTCTGCTTAAGATCTCCAGTATGTCATGTTTCAGGGAAGTCTACATATCTTGAATAGTATATGTGTGTGTTTAATTACTTTGTATTAATAATAGTAGTCTGTGTAACCAGAAGCTGGAAATATGAGAGTATTAATATGTATTATCTTTGTGAACAAGGGGATATTATTTGGACACAGCTCAGGCCTCTGGAATGTGCAGGAAACTGTGTGTGTGAAAGTCTATGCAGGAAAGTGAGATAACTGACACCAGATATATTTTACTACCATCTCAGAGACACTTGTTTATTATCATGGCCGGCACGCGCTGATTCGCTAAGAGACGCCAGCGTTTTACATCTTCCAATGAGATGACCTGAAAAGATGACCAGCTGACCCAACCCCTCCTGTTTTGTTTTCTGCATGTAAGCCTGTTCTATCTGTTGGTTCTTTCTCTTTTGCTCCTGCCGTCAAGATGAGAAGTTCTCCCGGCATTTGGACCAGAGCAGGGGGTGGGCCGATACCCCTTTGGAGAAGTGTATTTGTATTCTTACCGTTTATCATTAAAGCAGATTATTGTTTAACCCCTATTGTAGTTCCAGTAATCCAAAATTCGGCTCACAGATAGCAAATAAGCTTGACTCGGACAAAATACGTCTCAGGATAGTTTGTTTTCTTTACTTACACAAAGGTATCAAATACAAACACATATTCTCTCAGGTCAAAAAACTATGTTGCTCGGTGCTTCTTTCTTCTTCTCACCCCCCAATCTCCAGCAGCTGCCGTCGGCTATAACGTCTCATAATCACGAACAGCTGCGGTCGTCTATGCCCTTAATTTCACACGGCTGGTTCCAATAAATGATATCATAGCACTAACAACAAAGGATAATAATATTCAAAAATATCAGACTATACATTTTAACATATGGCTCCTACATTTCCGGCCCCTAATTGGCTAGGCGGGGAGCATACCAATTACTAAAATTAAACTTAAATAGGACCATATAATCTAAACATAATCAAGCAACTTTACGAACTTATATTCTTTTTTTTCTTTTACTGGAGGTCTATTTGTTTCCTTGTGGGGGGGGGGGGCATCACACTGCTTCGAGAAGCAGACAGAGCTTCGTGATCGGTCTCACTAAGACACTGGTCTTGGTCTTCACGCTGACGCTGCGTACGGCGCCTTTGGCGTCTGACATAGTCTTAAGGACTCTTCCCATCACCCACGAATTATGAGGGGCTGAGTCATCCACAATTAAGATGATGTCTCCTGGCTGGGAGTTTCTCCTTGGTGTGGTCCACTTCTGGCGCTCTTGTAGGAGAGGTAGGTATTCCCGTGTCCATCTTGACCAGAACAGGTCAGCCAGATATTGTGATTGTTTCCATCTGCGTCGTGAATACACATCCTCCTTCCTGAACACCCCTGGGGGCACGCTTGATTTAGACTTGAGTAACAACAAGTGGTTTGGTGTGAGTGCCTCAAGGTCATTGGGGTCATCAGAAATCTTTGTGATGGGGCGATCATTGATAATGGACTCTACCTCACATAGCACGGTCTGAAGGCCCTCATCATCCATGGCTTGCTGTTTGAGCACTGAATTAAGAATTTTCCTCACAGTGCGTATTTGTCTTTCCCACACTCCTCCGTGGTGGGAAGCACCTGGGGGATTGAAAATCCACTTGACTCCTTTTTGTAACATTGCATTGTGTATTTTGGACCGATTCAGTTCTTCAATGGCTTCACGTAGCTCTCTTTCTGCTCCAACAAAATTGGTGCCGTTATCAGATCGTATCATCGCCACCTGTCCTCTTCTGCTGATAAAGCGGCGCAAAGCATTGATGCAAGAATCGGTATCAAGGGAGTAAGCCACCTCGATATGCACTGCTCTGATTGCCAGACAAGTGAAGATCACGCCATACCGTTTCACCAGGCTGCGTCCCCGCTTAACTTCAAAGGGTCCGAAGTAGTCTACTCCGACGTTGGTAAAGGGGGGTTCATCTGGCAATACACGATCCTTGGGCAGGTCGACCATTTTCTGCTGTCCAGCCTTGGCATGTAGTCTCCTGCACACTGTACAATCAGTTATGATCCTTCTTACTGCTGCGTTAGCCTTTGGAATCCAATACTTCTGCCTTAACTTTGAGAGTGTATGATTCCTGCCTCCATGTCCAACTTCTCTGTGGATGTGTTGCAAAAGGAGAGTAGCGACACGTTGGTTCTTAGAGAGGATGAGGGGGCGCTTAATCTCCTCTGGCATCGCAGAGTTGTTTAGCCGTCCACCTACTCTAAGTACGCCGTCTTCCAGAACAGGATCCAATCTGCTGAGTGGACTACTCATCTTGACATGCGTCTGCCCTTTCTCCAAAGCTTTGATCTCCTCCAGATATGCCTGCCTTTGGCTGAAGCGAACAAGCGCTTTTTCAGCTAACTCCAAATGTTCCACGGTGAGCAGATTCTTGTTTAGTGTGGCTCTGTATTTCTTCATCTGCTGATTAAGAAAGGTTTCTTGATTTGCAGAGTTGTCTTCTGACTTAATACAGGCGGCTTGGAACTCTTTCCTTTTTCCACTAAGTTGCAGCAGTAGATCTTTAATCCGGAGAAACCATCCCACTGCTCTCTTCAGCTTACACCATTTTGAATAATGATCAATGAGCTTGTTCACTGTGGCAACTCCTTCGTCTATTATTGTAAGACAGACTGCATGTGCCTTCTTTACCTCATCGTCATCTTCCAGTACATTGCTTGACAGATCTGGTCTTTCTGGCCACTCACTTTCATTTCGCCACAGGAAACGTGGGCCTTGTATCCAGTTCTCACTTTGGATAAAACTCTCAACTCCCAGACCTCTTGAAGCTTGATCCGCAGGGTTCACAGAGGTGTTCACATATCTCCATTGGCTTGGTGTAGTAGCCTCACGAATGATTGAGATCCTGTTTGCGACAAAAGTTTTGAAGCGAGATGTTTCGTTCTCAATATATTTCAGTACAGTAGTACTGTCTGTCCAAAAGATAGATTGCTCCAGCTTTACCTGAAGCTCTCTTCTTAGCATCTTGTCGACCTTGACGGCGACGACTGCTGCTGTCAACTCCATTCTCGGAATGGTGATGTGTTTCAGTGGAGCGACTCTGGACTTTCCGATCAGCAAGGAAACCTTTCTTTTGCCTTGGTTGTTTGTCTGCACGATGTAGGTAGCTGTTCCATATGCATCCATGCTGGCATCGGAAAAGTGGTGGAGCTGTGCCATCTTCATGGGTTCAACCTCTGCCGGTTTGACGCATCTCTGCACATAAAACTTTGACAGCTGCTCAAGGTTGGCCAACCACTTCATCCATTTCTGGGCCTGCCCACTGTCTATCTTCTCATCCCAACCTTTCTTTTCCCTGCAAAGGTCTCTCAGAAGGAGCTTCGCTGGCAGTACCAATGGGGCCAGGAACCCGAGGGGGTCGTAGATGGAGCTAACGATGGACAGGATTCCTCGTCTTGTAGCTGGTTTGTCCTGTGGTTGCACTTTGAACCTGAAGGTGTCTGACTCAGTGCACCACTGAGTACCAAGGGCTCTTTCCATAGGAAGCTGCTTATGGTTCAGGTCAAGATCTTTGACTTCCGTTGTTCTGTCTTCTTTAGGGATGGACGACAGGACGGCCCTACTGTTGCTGACCCACTTTGTAAGCCTGAAACCTCCACTGGCACACAGATGTCTGAGGTCCCTGGCCAAAGCAACAGCATGATCTTCTGAATCCACAGACTTTAAACAGTCATCCACATAAAAGTTTCTGAGAACCGTTTCCACCACCTCGGGTGTTGTTTTGCTTCCTCGATCCTGTGCTGTTCTTCTTAGTGCATATGAGGCACAGCTGGGAGACGAGGTAGCGCCAAACAGATGCACTGTCATTCGGTAGTCTTCCATCGGTTTGTTCAGATCACCATCCTGCCACCATAGGAAACGCAGAAGATCAGCATCTTGGTCAGGGACTTTGACCTGGTAGAACATCGCCTCAATGTCGGCCATCAAAGCAATAGGCTCTTCTCTGAATCTCAAAAGGACACCAACAAGGGAGTTTGTGAGGTCAGGTCCTTGTAGCAGCTGATCGTTAAGTGAGGTTCCTTGATATGTGGAGGTGCAGTCGAACACTACTCTTATCTTGTTTTTCTTTGGGTGGTAGAGACCGTGATGAGGTATGTACCACACGCGTCCATCTTCTCGGCTTAACTGTTCTATGGGGATGTTGACAGCGTAGCCTTTTGCAATTATACCCGTCATGAAGTCCTTGTAATCTTTGTACAGGTCCGGGTTTTTTCTGAGCTTTCTTTGGAGACTTGCGGCACGCTGCTCTGCCATGCAGCGGTTGTTTGGCATTTTGGCTGTCTCGTTTCGCAGTGGTAAGCCAATGCAGTAGTGCCCATCCCTCAACTCTGCGGATTTTACCACTGACCGCATAAACTGATGATCCTCCTGGGACATCTCTTCTTTGTCTTCACAGCTGAGTTCTGAGAAGTCTGTGTTATATTGCTTGATCAACAGTTCCTCTATGTTAGCTATGGAGATGTGGTTGGCTGTAATGTGGCTCACAACTCCATCCGCTGCCTTGCTGCCATCGTCTGTCTTCTTCGGCCCATTCACTACCCATCCAAGGGCTGTCTTAACTGCATAGGGCCCGTCTCCGATGCTGTTTATCACCTGCCATGGCTCCAAAGCTTTAGGGGTGTTGGTTCCTATAAGCATGGTGACTTCTCCTATTATCTTCGGGATTTTCACCTCTTTCAGATATGGCCACTTCTTTAGGTCTTCCTGCCGGGGGATGTTTTCTTTCTTGACCGGTATATCTTTACATGTAAAAACCTTAGGGAGTTCAATGTACTTCCTTTCTTCAAGTCCACACACTTCCAGGTCCGACAAGACACAACTTTGGGCTGGCTTCTCCTGACCCATAGTTCTGAGTAGGATCATAATCTTCTTGCCTCGAACGTTCAGCTGTGTCTTCAGTGATTCAGTGCAGAAAGTCGCCGTACTTCCTGGATCCATGAAGGCATACGTCTCCACAACCTTCTCACTTTTATTGGACTTGACTTTTACCGGTACTATAGCAAGTACACATTCTCCGGCCCCAGTGTATCCACATGTTTCCTGCGTCAGTGACACGAGACCATTTGAGATGTTCTCATCTGGCTTTCTAAATGTAGCACTGTCCTTCTCAACATGCAGAATTCCTGGGTGTCTTAGGGAGCAGACTTGACAGGTCATCCTTTTATTGCAGTTTCTGCTAAGGTGTCCCTGTATAAGACATCCGAAACAGAGGCCTTTCGCTTTCAGAAACTCAATCCTGTCTTTTGGTTGTTGCTCTTTGATGCTTCTGCAGGAATCAAGTGTGTGGTCTCTATGGCAGAACAAACAGGGTTTTTGAAAGGCATTGACAGGATTTGTAGCTGGGGAGCTGTACTTTAAGTTTGAGGGTGGCGTTTTCTCTTCACTCATTGGAGCGACAGCCGTGGCAAAACTGCTTCCCCTTTGCCAGCCTGACTTCCAAGCTTTAGAGTCCGTGGCCGTAGCTTTTACTTTTCCCTCCGTAGTTGTCCTAATATCATGCATGCTTCCAAAAAGGGGGTCGTTAGCCATTTGTGATTGTCTGTATATATATGTCACTAGGTCTGTAAACCTTGCTCTTCGTCCCTTTTTCTCTTGAACCTCAAAAGCAGCACTCCTCCATCTTTCTTTCACCTTGTATGGGAGCTTTGAGGCGACGACTCTCATGTTAGTTGGATTGTTCATTTCGTCCATGTACTCTATGTCCTCCATGGCATTACAGCACGTAATCAGGAAAAGGGCATAGGCATTCAGAGCTTTTCCGTCTTCAGATTTGATCTGTGGCCACTTTAGAGCTTTATCCATATAGGCGGTAGCAATCTTAAGTTCATCACCATAATGTTTCTGGAGTAGAGCCCTGGCTTCTTTGTAGCCTCTCTGTGGTGCCATGTGCTCACAACTGCGGACGAGCTCTTGAGGTTCCCCTCCGGTGAACTGTTCCAAGTAGTACAATTTGTCGCTGCTGCTCTCTGCCTTGCTGTCGATGACATGGTTGAAGGCTCTTATAAAGGACTTGTAGGTGAGCGGGTCTCCCTTGAACACAGGCAAGTCTCGTTTAGGAAGATAAGACAGGTTATGCTGCCTTACCAGCATCTCTGTAATCTGACTTTGACGCTGCATCACATCGTAGCTGTCCCTCTCCTCTCCTCTACGGTGACCTTCTCTGGGGCCCGGTCCGTGTGCTGCATCAGAAGCTCCATCCTGCGTGTCCATCCACCTGCTTGACTCTGTTGGGCGTGGCATGACAGTTCCTTTTAGCAGGTGTGCTGAGGCAAGTTTCTCACCATATTTAGCTGGTTTTGGAGCAGTTCTGGATCCGGTGCCAGATGTCTCTGACTTGCCATGACGTTGGCTGCGTTTGAGGTAGCTGCTCATACCATCCTGCTGGTCTTCATACCCGTCAAGCACCTTTAACTTGGCATCACATTCAGCTACAGCTGCTTCCATCTCTAATTGTTCTCTTTGCGCTTTGAGCTTTGCTTGCTGCTTTATTAGAGAGGCTTCTTCTATCTCAAGAGCCTGCTTCTTCTTTAAGGATGCTGCTCGAGCTAGCAGCACCGCCTTTTCAGCCTCCGCCCTCCTGCGAGCAGAAGAAACAGTAGAGGAAGCCACTGTATGGTTACTGGCTCTGGAGGCGCTGTCTTCAGGCCTGATATCATCTTCTTCAGACGAGCAGGCTTCCTCTTCATGGTCCTCTTTTGTGCCTTTGCGTACTCCTTTAATCCATTTTTCAGTTATGCGTACAAACTGTTCAATGTTTGCTGACTTGGGATTAAACCAGTGTTGCTGGTCTTCAGACGCCTCCTCTTCAGGTAGGAGAGTTACAAACTCCCTGTTAATGTCATTAAACTCGCCATATAATTTAGCAAAGTCATTCAGGATTTCTTCTTCCACTTTATCCACATTGCTATCATTTTCTTTAAGACGTTTCAGCTCATTAACCTTCTTGGTGAGCTGGCCCAGTTTCGCTCTCCTTAATCCATTTAGCCTGTGGAGCCTCTCCTCTTTGGCCTTTTCCGTGGGCTTTAGCTCCCTCTTGTGGCTCATTTCGGTTAGTTCTTCCATGGCTCTACTACAGTGCTTAAACTCAACTAAAGGTGTCCAACAATAAACGCTTCGTTTTTATAGAAAACGTCTTTGTTGCACTGTCTTTCTTAAAGAACAACTTATTTAAATGTCTTTTACAAACGAAAAGCAAAAGGTAATCAGCTGGTAGTTGGAATCAGCCGATCCATTCAGACTCCCTCTTCTGTCGTAGTGATCTCCCATCCGTCTTCAAACATTAACATAACAGGCCACTTCACCGTCTTTTGTTCCTCGGATGTCCCACTTAATGCGCCGATCTCCGTGTGTGGAAGAGCAGTCTTTATCTTCCCCTTTCATGCGACGCCGTCACTGGAATCCCTCCTTCATAGCTCGGCTTCTCCAGAGCGTAGTTTTTTGACAAATGTAGTTCCAGTAATCCAAAATTCGGCTCACAGATAGCAAATAAGCTTGACTCGGACAAAATACGTCTCAGGATAGTTTGTTTTCTTTACTTACACAAAGGTATCAAATACAAACACATATTCTCTCAGGTCAAAAAACTATGTTGCTCGGTGCTTCTTTCTTCTTCTCACCCCCCAATCACCAGCAGCTGCCGTCGGCTATAACGTCTCATAATCACGAACAGCTGCGGTCGTCTATGCCCTTAATTTCACACGGCTGGTTCCAATAAATGATATCATAGCACTAACAACAAAGGATAATAATATTCAAAAATATCAGACTATACATTTTAACATATGGCTCCTACACCTATCCTGGTTGTTTTGGGTTTCCCTTCTTTTAAAGCAAACTCATATATGATCGGCGCGGAGCAGAGATATCTGCCACAACAGTATTGGCGGTTTTTTGAATATTCTTGTTTGCAAATGTGTTTTGGCGGTTATGTGCTGTGTTGTTTAACCATATTCTAATTTTCTTCCCATTTTTAAGGAAAATAAGCTTCTTCTTGTTAAAAAGAGGTCAGTTTTGCAACAGCTATCCCTAGTGGATTGAGCTGGAAATTACAACAGCGCACGCTGCTGGTAATACAGAATTATTACAAAGATACTATAACATTTTGAAGCTTGATTTTAAGTGTTATGAATGAACACATGCGCCAATCGCCAGGATAGAATTGCAAAGTGGTTTCTAATTAAAAGATGAGAAACTTTACATAATATAATTTCAAACTAGACTGTAGAATATTCAAACACGAATTTATTGAAGCTAACACAAATTATGACATTTGCATAATTCCGTATGCACTGTACACAGTAGATTTTCACCAGATTTCTATTTTCATATCTCAAAGTCAAAACCATACACTGTACAATTTTTTGTTTAACATTTCATTTTTAAAAATGTGCATAATTGTTATCTTTTAATTTACTTTATTAATATTTTACAAAAAACTTTCTCATAAAAAAAAATCTATAACTTTTAATTTTTTTTAAATAAAAAAACAAAAACTTTTAACAACTAACAAAAACCCCCAGATTTAAAGTTAAGTTCGGATGACATAGGATATTATTTATCAGGAACGAAGGTGCTAGTCGGAGGATTAGTGTTTCAATCTTTGATAACTTAATAATATTCATTCGAATAGGAAGAGAGCATGTCACCGAAAGAAACTAAGTTGAGACCAGACGCAGAGCCAGGCTCAACTGCAGATATCAAGGCAAGGGTAAAAATCAGATCAGATGCTTTAACCTTTCCAATTAAAAGACAGAAGACATGGAACCAAATAGAGAAACTGTTGGAACAGTGGCAAACAAGAGGACTGATTCCAGCAGATGATCAACCTGGACCAACAAAAGCCCATAGAAGAGCAGTAATCGACTATGAGCACGAACAATGCCTACAACAGCTAACTATATGGAGGGAAGTTACAAGAGTTACAAGTCTGATACTCCATCTGGAATATGCCAGCCTATTGGCACACAGCATAAATGTGGTCCGAGTAGCAGACCTGCCAGTGAGGGAAGACATAGCAGAAAAAACAAAAGACACCGTAGCTTGTAGGAACAAGACAAGGAGAAGGGAGGGGAAACTTCCAGAGAAGGCAGGGCAGACACCTCCAACAATTCAAGCTCAGGAAGAACCAGAGAATGCAGGGCAGACACCTCAAACAGTTAAGTCTCAGATAGTGCCAGAGAATCAGAAGCAGAACCAACAACCAGGAGGTTTCCAAGGAGGCACAGGCAGAAGACGTTTACGGTTTGAGGGATGTTACCATTGCAGCCAAATAGGCCATTGGGCTAGAGATTGTCCACAACAACAAATGAAACACCCACCACATGCACCAAACAACGGCCCTCCATGCAGATACCCCGGGGGAGGTTTCCATGACAACGGAGGCAGGGGGTCCCAGAGATGTCAAAGACGAACAGGGGTGCCAAACATGACCCAAATGCCACTGACACCCTGGTATCAACCACAACAATGAGTAAGCTCAGAGGGCCAGACCACCAGCTAGTGAGGTCAAGACGACGGGTTTCCACCCAAAAATATGAAGACGAAAACCTAGTACTCGCCCAAGATGGAGGATCCTTACCAAGTCCTCCTGTTTACACCGACTGCAGTTCAAGGGGCGGTGATACACCGGACGTGGAGCTGTTGAGACCTAAAAACAGAAACTCGATTCTGCTGTGGTGAAGTCTGGCAACAAAGGGAGGTGTCCGATAGGGTCGCTTGTCTCAAACCAGTGAAGAAGTCAACAAGAACCCAGCAGAACTAGAGAGTGACTGTTAGCGGGAGAACAGTGACGGAGCGACAGAGACTGGCACAACATTTTCCAGCCAGTACATAGATAGACCCCGTCAGAAGACCGGGGCTGTGTTTAAATGGGAACATCATTTATTGTTAGTGGAAGTGTAGTTTTTTTTTTTAGTCAAACAATTATAGTCAAACAATTATGTAATTTATGGAGTCAGATTACATTTTTCTCATAAACAAAATGTTATACTCAGTCTGAAGTATCTGTTTTAAGGCAATGAGCTGCAGATTAAATAACATAACACTGATTGAGAGCTTGGATGACGAAGTTGTAGGGTTTTTACAACAGTTTCAAGAATCAGTTTTTATTTATTTATTCTTGAGTAACTTTACTGATTTATAGTGTAGTGCGTAAGGAGGCAATATCTCATTTTGAGAGAGGGGCACCAGTCCTTCATGCATGTCACCCTCTGTGAGAATAGTTCGTATTTTCCCTCTAGTTTAGAGAAATATTATTTTATCATATCTTTGTTCAGCAGTATCAACCAATCCTCTAATCCTAGAATTATTGAGACGCATTAGCGACACCAGGGGTATTGTTTTTCGCAGCAACAATGATGCATAATACCAGGACAAAAGCCATTATTGAAACAAGTAAACAATTTGTTGTGCTAATGGCAGATTTTAGTGAATATGTTTTTATACCAGCAGAAAACCATACATCATACGATATTTTTTGTACGCCTTATGGGTACACGGAGAAGTTATATTTATTTAATGCAACGTTATGGGTTTTACATGTCCTGTTCAGAATAGGGTACTCATTGCAATATTAATTGAGCATGTTATGCTCAAAGGAGGGAGTGTCATGATTATACAGATATGTTGATTTCAGTGACGTTGTAGTTAATAAATAATAACATGGAGTTAATAATAGATCTCATAACGACAAAAGGTATGTCGAAGCTTGGGCCTCCTCCAAGGAGGGAGTGGTCCAGTTTTAGATATTAGACGAATAAAAGTAATGAATATGTCAGAACTCTGAGTAATATTATCCACGTTTTGTCTACACAGGCTAGGAAAGCTACAGAGATACCAGACGAGACACCAGAAGAGACTCCTGTTCGGCCAGGTGAATGGGTGAGGGTGAAAGTTCACAAAAGACAGTGAGCTGATCCCGGTGGACGGAACAGTGAGAAGTTGTAATGAACTTCACACGCGCTCCGGTTTAAAGGTAAAGAAAAAGGAGCAAATTGACACCACCTCACACATTGTCACCCTTCACTGGCAACTTCCAGAACATTATTGGGAGTTAGGACTGATTTGGCAGAGCTGGAACAAAACAATAAATAGAAATAAGATAAAGATAGAAATAGCTCAAAAGACGAATTGTCTATAGATTTTTATAGATTGTACACTAAAGTGAAAACCTATTTTTGCTTTACATCTGAAAAAGAGTCTAATTTTTGTATACGTTATTTTTGTACTCATTATTTAAATTCTGTAACTGACACAACCAGGGAAAAAATAGAGATGATGTCAAGAACAAAGCCAAAGCAATTGTGGGGTCCCCTAGGGATAAGAGTCAGAATATCATTGTTGATTGTGCTCATTACACTTGGCACCTTTCTGGTTGGATGGGGAGTACAATATCAAGTAAGACATGAATCCATTAGTCCACTCATAGATAATGCCCACATCACTAACAAAACTCCAGCTGTGTTTCAGAGACTTTCACTTATCCCCAGAGCCAAAAGATCAGCTGAGCAACAAGAGGAGGATTTAGAAATACTTGGTCCCAAAGGTGAGGCGGTTACAATCAAGATGATTCACCCCCCATATATTCAGTTCTTGTATCAAATGATGAGATGGGTTTAAGTGATCGGGATATGTAAGTGATGGGGATTTACAGATTAGGGGTATCTCCAAATACACTGGATCCATGTTTTAGTCTGTACCAGAAACACCCCCTGTTAAGTTTATGGACAACCGACCGGTGACCTGAGCAAAATTATTGAAAATGATTACAGTAGAAACAGGCTACTAACCCACAAGTACAGCTTTGTATGTACAAACTCTATGAACAAAATTCCCCAGCAGATTGTGGCGACATTGCAGATATGTCCTGTCACAAAAGTTAATTACTTATGTTCTAAATAACAGTGAGATTTAAAAGATGGAGAAAATATGGGGACGTTCTTGTATAGTGTGTGAAATATGCGGTGCTTGAAACATGTAGGTATTTCACCAATGGAAGAAAATGGTTTCCTGAAAGAGTTATTTGGAGTAGCCATGTTACAGTGGGTGAAAGCAATGTTTAGGGATATGGCACAACCATTAGTAGACATTAATTACATTTAACATCTAAGACAGATAGTAAGATTAGGAAAATAGAGTGGAAAGGATTGGATTTATTTTACCTCAGTGTGTTAGAATTAACTATAGGTAATGCGTCCCGAGATCTCTCTCTCTCTCTCTCTCTGCCTGTCAGAATGCTACGACCCCATCTTCAGACAAATGACCTCACCACAGGAGACTCCTCCTCCATCGAAAAGACAGAGAACCCGAGCTGAACCAACAACGACCTGAGGCATCCAGAACCATCTCCACCTGAGGCATCCAGAACCAAACCAGCATGCTGACAAAGAGGCAAACTCTCATCGGTCCCTCAGACAGGACATGAAGTTCCAGCCTGAGCCACGAGATTTGGCACAAGAGCAGAGTGTGGGACATGAGAGCGGAATACGCCCTCCATGCAACAGCATAGAGACTGAAAAGGAGGAGATGAAATACAAAGCAGTTGGGCCACAGAAAAGAGTTACAGCGGGAGGATCCAAGAGCGGATGGACTGAGGAGAAGGCAGGACAGAGGAGAGGACAGAACCAGAGGAGTTGGCATGGGCCAGCAGAACGTGAGGGGGTCGTGGCTTGACAACCAGAGGGAGAGAGAAGGAACACGGGAGTGAGTGAGTTTACACATAAACACACTTATTAGAAAATAATCCTAAAAACACACTGAGGGTAGAACATATTATTCAATCTTTTCATCATATAAACAAATTATTCTTTTAGAGATTCTTATTCATGTGAGAATTTGGGGAAGATTTAATTTGTTACAATATAGAAAGCAGACAAATCTTTATTTGAATGGAAAATGTTAAAGGTAGAGCTAGAACCAAGCCAAAGAAAGTATTCCAATCTAGAGTATTGGTTTCACCATTGTAGCATGGTTATTACCATAGGAGAACTGTTAAGGTGGAAACAACATTTGTTTGTCGTCCAAGATGTAGAGTTTTAAAAAAAAGACACTAGGCAAAGAGCGATTGACAATTTAAATTTTGAAAAACTAGTATAATTGGGAGTAATACATGCGGGGCCTTGGATCACTCATTTTAATGGTGCATATTTTTGACAACAAATATCTTTCAGGGAGAAGGGGTCGCTCAACCCACCCTGCAGATGTTTTAAATCTTACTTGCAGCTTCAGAGGGAGCGCACAGCACCAGAGTATGAGTTTTAAGTGCCACCACCTCCTAATGCTCATCCATTTAATCCTGACATTTAGAGATGTTATTTAAAAGGAGAAACATATCTGCCATGAGTGAAAATTCCTGAATTGAACTACAAACCATTGATGAAATGACTTCTGTTTTTAAAGTCCTTGTTAAAGGAGGGAGTAATTATCACATGCTAGGGCACCCAAGGTTCCACACACTGTTAACGGGGTTAGCATAGTTATTTAAGTAGACCAGAATTGAAAATAAATTAGTATAATGAGTTATTGATATTCCACCGGTTTTCACACCATTTCAGGGACTTTCACAGCATTAGAACAGACCACCCAAAGCTACTGAAGTAGGAACTTTTAAGTGATGAAATTCTACAACTGTTGTAACTGACCAACATCTTCTCCCAGAAATGACTGTCTAAAATGCCATACCCCAGAGTAGATGTTTGGTGGTATCATGGAACTAAAACCTTGTACTCAGTCTTACCACAGGATTGGGCTGGGGCCTGTGCACTAGCACAGCCAGTGATGTTTTAAATCAACATGGCGAAACACCCCAAAGCCAGTAGGGCTAAGAGACCAGTCCCAGGGGGAGTTTAGGCTCCAGGGTACAAGGATAGCATAGGGGGGCCCAGGGGAGGCCTAGATGTTGCATTAATTCCATGTCCTAAAATACCGATTGATCACGACGGCCTCTTCCAGAGAACATATTACTTTCATACCTTAAATGGTATGAAAGGAGGGAGGGTAAATTTCTCATGGGGGGACAGTTTCCAATGCTAGTAGAACAGGACAATCAACCCCCATATACAGATGAGGAGGAAAATGATGAGTTAGTTTGAATGATGTTAAATGATATCGATGTTCAGAGATGAGATTGTTCAATGAATGTCCAGCCAATGTGATTCTTTAAATGATATCATGTGAAGAAGTGAGCAAACTAAAATGCTAAAATGGAGTGAATCCATTTCAATTTATAATATACTATTCCAAGATAGTATATTTTTATTTACCAATTTACTTTACACTATCCAGGATATTTTATTTTATTCTTTATTATTTTATACTGTTCTAATATGATGGATCCCATGTTTTATAAATCATTGCTATTCTAAAATGGGTCGTTTCTTTTCACTTTGTAAAAACAAGCGCCTTAACACTGAGCGTGGTATGAGAACGGTTTCTGTGAAATGAGGGAGGAAGAAATGTTCTGATACCAAGCCATTGCTGCTATTTTGAAGAACCATATTGAATGTAAACACTAGAAGTTATGCACAAGGGAAAACTTTTATGTTTGAACACAGTCAAAGTATTTTTGTAAAGTTGAGGCTATTCGAAACATTCCATTTTGATTGTATGTTTTTGATATGAGTTATGTACTATGCAGAGTTCAGATGAAGAACTCATTGATTTCAGTAGTATACACACCTTTTAGGTGTGTAAGGAGGGACTGTTAGAAATTAAAATCAATGTTTTGATAGCATAATGTACCTTAAACATACCGTCAGTTTAAAATGCTGTTTTATACTGAAAAACCAGAAGTTCCTGTGCACAACCAGTTGTTAAGCTTTTATTCTGAAAATCCTTCATCTCCGGTTAGGATTTAGCATGAGGCTAATATACCATTTACTATAGAGGCTTTGCATATGACGTCACGTTACCCGTGACGTCAGCGCAACGGCCATACTGGAGTACCAAAACAGACACCGTAATACGCCATACCTGTTCACTGTTTGTTTTTTACCGGACATACAATGGTTAACTTCTGTGCCATTGTTGGCTGCGGCAACAGAGGAGATCGAAACAGGGGGCCGAAGTCATTTTACAGGCTGCCGGCGGTTATTATAACACACCAGGGTGAAGCAACACATGAACTTTCAAAGCGTCGGCAGGAAAAATTGTTCAATAGGATCGGACGGGAGGATCTCAAACCATCCAACCACAACTATACTCGCGTTTGTGGGGATCATTTCACGTCAGGTAAGTGTCGGGTTTTACATACAAACATTCAAAATTAACATATAACCCACGTACTAAGACATGGATCTTAAAAGGAAATATGAATCCTGGAGTCTGTCATCGATCGACATATCAGATTGTGGAGTATCTACAAAGTAAAGTCATCCCTTGGTCATCTTCACACCAGTCTGTCAATCCCCTGCAGTGCTTCGTTTAACTGTAATTTAAAGTAATTCCTCCCCCTACTGGCCATTTGATTATATGTAAACAGTAAAGGCTGTACAGTCCCTGGTACCTTTTCAGAGGCTTTTGGTTTCCTCAATTATTAGTCATGTTCCAATGTCTTGACACCAGCATTTTAAATATATCTAAAGTCTGACTTGTCCTGTCAAAAGAGGTCAAATTTGTATTAATTAACAGTTCACCCAGGATATAACTGACCTACAAGTGGCACTTTTTGACAAAAATCATCCTGACTGGGCACAGTCTGTCACATTGGGCCACGAGAAAATTACAGCACCTTCCCCTGCTACACATGCCAGTTATAAACGCGCCAGAAAAAGGTCATCCATTGCACTACTTGATCTCTACAGCATGATGTCTGATATACCATCTTTAGAAGAGCCCACACCAGTCCTGGGAGCCACTGGGGAAGAAGAAGGACTGATTAAACCAGAGACTGGCACTGCAACTCAGACTGATTAAGCTTGGGTAAATACATTTTGAAAAAAACAATTGAAAGGGCAAAGTATTATATTTATTACAGGTTTCCAATTTACCCAGTGAAAAACAAGTACATGCTTCTTTAACTGTAAAGCTGCAGAGATCACCTCACATAACAGATAGATTAACATTGTGTTCATATTACAGTTTTTTTCAATGCTAAAACACATTTTTTGAAAGCAGGGCTTATTTTCTCAAAACACTAAACACAATTCACAAAACCATACACACAAAGTGCAAAACACCTCATATATACTGCAGACTTAAGCACGGCACCCAGAACTACAGAAACACTTACCAAAACCAAACTTTTGCACCAAATGGCACACACTTCATTCATAGTACAAGACATTTTGTAAAACCAACTACACACCATCGTGCTCAAGCACACTGTTTTATGGCGTTTGATATAGAGAATTCTACAAATAAAGATTGTTCAAGTCTCCAAAATATGTGCAGAAACAAATATACTGTTATACTTTTACTTTTCAAAAAGTGGAAAGTTGAATTGCAAATTGGGTGCAGAGCTGAACATGTGTTTAGAGTTTTGGATATTTGAGCTGAGGTTTTGCTCTTTGAGTGTCAGTTTAAATAATGATGATTTTTGTGTCATTTTAGTGTGCACAACTTGTTTTGATTGTTACACTTACATTACATTTAGCTGACGCTTTTATCCAAAGCGACTTACAATAAGTGCGTTCGACCAACAAAATACAAACTTGAAGAAAACGGAATCATATAAGTACATCAGGATTCATAGAGCCAAACATTTCAAGTGCTACTCAACTGGCTTTAGGTAAGCCAGTCCTTTATTAGTATACAAGTGCTTTGTTAATAGTTCTATCGCTCGAAGTGGAGTCGAAAGAGATGAGTTTTCAGTCTGGAAGATGTGTAAGCTATCTGCTGTCCTGATGTCAATGGGGAGCTCATTCCATCATTTTGGAGCCAGGATAGCAAACCCACGTGTTTCTGCTGATGGGAACTTGGGTCCCCTTCGCAGTGAGGGTGCAGCGAGCCGTTTGGCTGATGCAGAGCGGAGTGCACGTGCTGGGGTGTACAGTTTAACCATGTCCTGGATGTAGGAAGGGCCCGATCCATTCGCAGCATGGTACGCAAGTACCATTGTCTTGAAGTGGATTCTAGCAGTTACTGGAAGCCAGTGAAGGGAGCGGAGGAGCGGAGTGGTGTGGGAACATTTAGGAAGGTTGAAGACCAGACGAGCCGCTGCATTCTGGATGAGCTGCAGAGGTCGGATGGCACATGCAGGTAGACCAGCCAGGAGGGAGTTTCAGTAGTCTAGGCGTGAGATGACGAGAGCCTGGACCAGAACCTGCGTGGCTTTCTGGGTCAGGAGGGGACGTATCCTTCTGATGTTGTAAAGCGTGTATCTGCAGCAGCGGGTTGTAGCAGTGATGTTTGCAGTGAAGGACAGTTTGTTATCTAGGGTCACACCCAGATTCCTTGCAGTCTGAGTCGGGGAAACAACAGAGGGGCCGTGTACTTACATGTTCTTTATATAGATTTGATGTAAAAGAAACAAGTTCAATCAAATAAATATATACACTGTCATTCAGATTGATTAGTACTTCTGTTTCTTTTGAGAGGGGACGCCTTTTCCTGGGTAACCGTCTTGGCATCACGTATCCGTATAGATGTTTCTATGTAGAAAAGGAGAGATGCAACATGGGTACATGTTGATCCCAAACCAGCCTTGCAGTTGCAGTTAGCTGTGATGACTAGAGATGTCCCGATCCGATCACGTGATCGGGGATCGGAGCCGATCACGTGATTTTCAAAAGATCGGGAGAAAAAAAATCGGGGATCGGGATTTTCTTTTTTTCATTTTATTTAATGTTACAAAACAAAAATGACCATGTTCACGTCTTAAAGTCATCCTGAGGCCTTAGTTTTGGTTTGAAATGACACAACATCATGTATGTGTTGCTTCTTTTGGGCTTGTTTTCAGACCTGGTTGCTTATTTCTCTCAAAGCTGGCAACAGAGTGGGCGCGCAGTGTCTAGCAGTAAGCTAACGAGAGGCTACGTTCAGCTGGTGACTCGGGACTCGGGACAGAGAAAATGTCAGGAGTTTGGAAGTATTATAAAATTGAAAGCGAGGGCAGTGTAACAGCCAGATGAAATGTTTGCAAGGCGGAGGTTCCGCGTGGTGAAAAGAACAAAGCTACGTTCAACACGACCAATCTAATACGCCACCTGAGAAACAAACACCAACAACAGGACGAGTACACAGCGGCCACTCAGGTAACGGCACTGAAACAACCGACACTTTCAGAGACTTTTAAAAGGAAAGAGAAACTGCCCCAGAACAGTGAAAAGGCCAAACAAATAACAGCCAAGATAGCTGAACTCATCGCGTTGGATGACCAGCCGTTATCTGTTACCTTTTTTTTCTCTTAATGCATTGCATAAAGATCGGATCGGGAAAAATCGGTATCGGCAGATTGTCAAAATCAAATGATCGGAATCGGATCGGGAGCAAAAAAATGTGATCGGGACATCCCTAGTGATGACTGCACCATCCTTCTTCATCAGTACCCACGGACATGTTGGCGGCAGCCCAATACTCTGAGAATGCAATACCTGAAAAATAAAATACAAACATATTATTGGATTGTTGACTATTTAGAACCACCTTGTCATATGCTAGGTAGCACATAACAGAAGCTGACAACCAAGAATAGGTTCACAACTTTTGGAATTTAAATATATTGCAATATATAATAAAGCTTTATTTATAAAGCCCTTTTCATAAAGCACGTGTAGCTCAAAGTGCTTTACAATCACAAGTTAAAAATAAACCACGAGAAATTCCCCTCAGATCAGATGTTAAGACCTTTACAGGTACATAGCAACAACATATATATATACATATAACATTTTAAAAGGTTAAGAGACACGGCGAGGTAAAAGGTATGATAATAAAAATACATAAGACACAAGACTAAGTTAATTGATGCAACAATATAAAACCCTATAAAATAAAGTAAACATATAGATATAGGTACAACCAAAATAAAAGCTGGTGTTTAAAAATGTCCACTGAGTTGGCCTCTGATATTTCTTGGTAGCGTAGTGGATACAAGCAGCCTCACCCATTTTATTTTGGGGGACTTTAGGGATATTTAAAAAGCCAGCTGAAGAGGACCTCACGAAATATTTACTCACTTTTCCAGCTATTACAGCCACATCTCCTTGATATGCAACGCAAACGTCGCGGATCCACCCGGATGTGAACTCTTTATGTGCCTCGAGTCCTTTGTACGCCTTCATTTCCTCCATGGTGTACAATGGAATAGGCGAAAAAACCAGGTAGTTCACGATATCACAGTAGGAAATGAATTTATATCGGTGCTGTAATCCTTAACGGGAATCAAATAAGGGTCCACCGAACCAATCGACCTGTGGCGGCTGGTGGAAAATATTTTTGGTCGGGCTGTTGATATAGTGAGTAAAACATTTTTTTTGGGAGAATTGACCCCTTAAATTAGGACTTCTGGTGATGTAATGGCGCGTTTCCAGTGCAGCGCGGAGCTCGCTTTAATGCTGCGTTCAGAACGGACGCGATGCGAATATTCACTTCGCTCTAAACGCTCCTATCGCATTGCTCTAGTCGCTCGAGTTTCACCGCGGCTGCCAGCTGTGTTTACTCGCATCATTCAAACAAGACGCACTGGCTCGGGAGCTACAACTACAACAAAATGAACATATTTGACCGTGATTAAATTGTAATATACGTTTCTAAATGATGCCGACGTAACAACATACTGATACCGGTTAGTAAAAACCATGAATTAATGCTTTGACAACTCTGCAGACAGACGGCAGGCGAAAAACCTTTTAGAATGCTTGTTTTCTGAATGGAGCTTGGCTAAGCTAACGTTATATATGCTCCGACCGTCCACACTCACAACAACGGCCTATACAGACATAAATAAACCAGCGACTGTATTCTCCATGACACAGACAGTCTGTGGTTTGTACTTGTTTAACTTTTGTCTAGTTTCTGAACAGATCGTATCTGTCCCCAGCTGTTTGAAGAGCAAGCATGGGAAACAAAAGATAGCATTTACCTGTTTGCATCCAGCTAGCCATGCCTTTCTGGTGTACCAGCTGCGTGAGAAGCCTCGTTGATACGTTTTGTCTTTTTCACGAGCTTGCTGTGATATATACAAATCGGGTTGGTCCGGTCCAAGGTCTTTAAGTAGCAATTTATCTCCCAAACTTCTCCTTTCGAAAGGATTGGAGAGTAGCTCTTGCACGGAATTGGGTGCGGACCGAGGTCCGGCGACTCCACCTGCACACCATTCTCATCCAAATACTGCGTCACCTTGGTCACTCACGAGTCTAAAAAACAACTCACGTCAACGCACGTAAGCAACGTGGGCGCCAACGTGAGCACCCTCGTGACCAAAATATTTGACGGCGCTGATTGGCTGAAATTATGTTTCGGCGGCACAGTTTACTATTGAGACTTTTGCAACGTGCTGGTTGCTGCTGTTTGGCTCGGGGGCTCCGCCCGGTAATGATAAACTAATGCCATGGGCCAGAGCCATAGAGAGATAAGAGTTACGACACTCCCATAGACCTCCGTTGTAAAAAATGGCGGCGCCTACTTCCGGGGTATGGACATCGAAATAGTTCAAAATATTGTCATTTGGGCGTTGGACCTCATTCACTTACATTACGGCGCGTCGATTAGTCCCAGAGGTAAGTTGCTGAAATATCGAACTCTTTTGAATTGTCAACTGTCTATATTGTATCAGAGGCCCGTTATGATGCTTATACTGGTCTTCATTTGTATATGCACAGCGTAATTATCTATATTTTATCTTGGTTGTTACAACCAATTTTGCTAGCATTGCCTGCTAGTTAGCTAGCGCGACTTCGTCAGCTTTGAAGGTAAGATTTCAGTAATGAATCGCTAGCAGCTTATATATCAATGATGCTGGGTAACTAACAAGCAGGATTTAGATTGATTGTGTTTTTATTGTTATTTTGGTTTTTATCTGCTGAACCTGACCGTGTCAGTCATCCTTAGTCGGCTTTTTCTGTATGATATGACTTAACTGCTAGCACTAGTAGAAATGAGGTGGCGTTTGTGATAAATATTTCATTTAATATTTAATTGAATTTTGGGATATACTAACATTTCATTATGTGACATGTTGACTGTACTTAGTTTTTTGTTGGTACTGTTCCGTGTTAACTCATCTGTACTGTACAACTAGCCTAGCGCTACTTTTTAATGCTTGATGGCATGCTAGGATAGATTCCTTTGTATTGTAATACACACTAGTTTAATGATTGTTCATCAAAGGTATTATTCAGTATTAAAAAAATAATAGCCCACTGAACAGGCTACTCTACAGCAGTGAATGAAGGATGAGCCTAAAACATGGTCATGCATCCAACATGTTTATTTTTAACAAAATAAACACTTAAAAATAATTAGCACTTTTTTTTATTCAGCCTTATATGTCAGCCATGGTTGTTGCTTCTGCTGCTGCTGCTGCTGGAGGAGGGTGCTGCTGCTGCTGAAGGAGGAGGGTGCTGCTGAATGAGGGTGCTGCTGCTGAAGGAGGCTGGTGCTGGACCGGGAATGGAGATGCCAAGTACATCGATGGCAACGAGTAAGGTGTTTGGCAGTGGCCTAGATGTTATGACCTTCGGTGCAGAGGTCTGTTGGGTCTTCTTTGCCTTCTTACTCTGACTCTTGCTGCCAAGATACCCTTTATGTTTATCCTTCCTCTCAGCCCTGATGCACTTTGATGCAATCCTTAACCTCAGCCTGATGTATGTTGAGAGGATTTTTTTCTTCAGGTCATGTCATGAGGGAAGGTTGCTGTCCAGCAACATGGCTTCTTGTTCCAGCTGTGACACTGCATTTGAGGACTCCATGAGGGAATCGCTCGTCCTCACACGGAACAGCTGCTCCACGTTCTGAACAAGGGTGAAAACCTCATCAGATGGACGGTAATCTGGCTCTAATTTGGTTTGTGTTGAAGATTTTTTTTTTCTAATGCCGAATTAATCCTTTTCCGGTTTACCAGAGCCCTCTCTGCTCTCTTTCTTAGTAATCTCTCGCTTCTCAGTTGCCTCATTAGATCCTCCACGTGAGCCCGGTCACAACTGGCCCTTGGCAGTCTGGTCTCTGGAGCACCTGACCCTGGCAAACTGGTCTCTTCATAGCTGACCCCTGACTGACTGGCTCCTGGCACACTGATCTCTGGTAAGGTGGCCTCTTGATTGTCGGCCCCTGACATACTGGCCCCTGGCAGTCTGCTGACATCTGTCTCACTCTCTCTGTCTGTTATGTCCCTTTCATTCCCTTGGAACTCCACCTCAATATCTCCCTGAATCTCTGTAACAATAACAAGGCAATCTTGCTGTTATATGTGTATGCTGCCTTTACATGTGCACCTATTGTCATTTAAGGGTACACTACACTCCTATAGTGACATTCATCTAAGTTCGTCTATTGGCAATGTTAAAGTATGAAGAAATCTGTAGATTATCTACATGTGGTATATGAGTCTTCAGAGAATCCCTGAACCCTGGTAGTTTTGAAGCTGTATAATCTGAAGGTTGCATTAGGAGTGTAGTCTATCCTTGAATTATATAACATGGGAAACATTGTTAGCTTCATATATCATACCAATGTTTGATGTGCCATAATAGGTGTGGTCATCATTCCTGACATTAACAGCTGGAGGCAAACTCCTTGACGTGGATTTCCTGTTGGAACAGCATCTGGCCTCAACCTCAAATTTCCTCCTGATTTGTTGCCAATATATTGGTCGTCTTCAAAGTGTACCTGTAGGTAGGTAGGTTTGATCAGTTTCCACTGCACACTTCAAATGTCATGGAAGAGTCATAATTCTCTACACTTGGAAATATGATGCCCTTTAAAATGTTAACAAGTCACCTCTGTGAACATTACTTACATGACGTGTTTTCTGCTGTTGTTGTCCTCTGTCAGACACAGGTTTTGTCTGTTGACCATTGCCATCCATCTCTTCCTTGGCTCTACGTCCTTAGGGAAGCCATACATCCGGAACCCCTTCTCGGATCGATTAGAGCATCCAAATGCTGCACATCCAACCATGGTATGACAACTGATCTATTAAAATGCAATATAAACGAAAGTGCCATAATATTTGTTGTCGTTGTGCAAACATTTTAACATGAATATTGCTATGTCCTCTGTTCAGTCTGCTCCCAACTGTATTCTCTCCCCTTATTCACCACTGTTCCTATTCTTGCTCTGCTTTTTAGGGCCCAGGAAACGGATGAAGAGGATGTCTCTTCAGTCAGGCTCCTGGATGCCTTAGAGTTCTGTATTGCTTTTTTGTAAATAGTTGCTTACCCTAACCCTTTTTTGTAAATAATATTTCTTTTTTATAAATAGTTGATTGTTTGTAAATATTTGTAAAATGCCCCCCCTCCCACAATTGTTGTTCACACAATTATGCTTCTGTTTTTCACTTTTTGGTGTCCATTGTTCAGCCACTGTTTGGTAAGCAACAATTTGTTTTGGCCAAAATGTGTTATTCACACTCCTGACTCCAGTTTGATGTGCTGCACTCTCCTCTGAGTGGTCCTGATTTCAGGCAGAGGTCATGGCTTGGAAGGTTTTATATCCTGTAGTGCCACAACAGAACCTAATATGAATTGCTTTTTTCAGTTTCTCTTTTTTTTTTTTATTGTCTCGTCGCTGGATCACCTCCCCCTGGCAAAGTGGCCTCGTCATTGACAAACCTGTTTTTGTTGCTCTGTTGAACCATGGTTCAACAGGAGCTTCTGTAAATAGTTTTGTAAATAGTTTGAATATTTATCATAGTAATCATTTTCAGTCTCCCACTCTTGTCTCAATTTAATTTATCGTTTCTTTGCCCCACCATATGTTTTGTTGTCCAAGGGCACTAATTTGGTCTGTGTTGAAGATTGTTTTACACTTTAGATTAATCAAATTGTGTTTTTTGGCTAAATTCATCTTTTTCTGTTTAACCCTAACCCTCTTTGTTCTCCTTCTCATTCATTTTACTTTGTTTTGTTCTAACACACATCACTTTTTCCATACACTGTTCTTAATACTTGTTCACACATTTGTTCGTCCCTTTTACTTTGTTCTTCCTGTTGTTCTTGTTCAAACACATATCAATTGTTCATCCACTGTTGTGGTAAAATTATATTCATAGTCTTAACATGATCATGCTACCCATGCTAACATGAACACAAGCGTTTCCCTCCAAAAATGTAAAACGTATCTAAGTAATAGCCTATTAATTATATTATTATTATTACTAATAGGCTACCAAGCTTTCCGTTGTCACCCTGCCTCTCCAAATGCAAAACTGTCAATAAAAAGTATGCAATAATGCTATTACAGCTGAAAAAGTACTTGGGTGTGTGTGTTTTTTTAATATATATTTACCATTCAATAACGCAATCGCTGCTGTCTGTCTGTCCCATAGAAGAACCTTATATATACAGTCTATGAGAAGAACATGACAGCGCAGCGCAACTATACTACGGACGTGACTGCCCTGGCAGTGACAGCAACATAGCCTGCTTGTGCTACCACACTTTCCCCTCAAAATATCGTTAAATAACGAAACTTGGAAATAGTGCCAATCCATACAAAGTGTAACCACATCATGGAAATATGAAAGCAATCTTTAAAAAATAACAGCGTTGGTTTAATCTATGACTATTTTGAGCATGTTCGTGCTGTTTTTGCCATAGAGAAGCATTGCCACGGAAGTGCGTTTGGAACTGTCCCGGCATACATAAACCACGTGACCGGCTGGCGGTGACATCAAAGAGTGTCGTAACTCTTATCTCTCTATGGCTCTGTGATAAACTAATGCCATGGGCCAGAGCCCTAGAGATAAGAGTTACGACACTCCCATAGACCTCCGTTGTAAAAAATGGCGGCGCCTACTTCCGGGGTACGGACATCGAAATAGTTCCAAATATTGTCATTTGGGCGTTGGACCTCATTCACTTACATTACGGCGCGTCGATTAGTCCCAGAGGTAATTTGCTGAACTATCGAACTCTTTTGAAATGTCAACAGTCTATATTGTATCAGAGGCCCGTTATGATGCTTATACTGGTCTTCATTTGTATATGCACAGCGTAATTATCTATATTTTATCTTGGTTGTTACAACCAATTTTGCTAGCATTGCCTGCTAGTTAGCTAGCGCGACTTCGTCAGCTTTGAAGGTAAGATTTCAGTAATGAATCGCTAGCAGCTTATATATCAATGATGCTGGGTAACTAACAAGCAGGATTTAGATTGATTATGTGTTTTTATTGTTATTTTGGTTTTTATCTGCTGAACCTGACCGTGTCAGCCATCCTTAGGCGGCTTTTTCTGTATGATATGACTTAACTGCTAGCACTAGTAGAAATGAGGTGGCGTTTGTGATAAATATTTCATTTAATATTTCATTGAATTTTGGGATATACTAACATTTCATTATGTGACATGTTGACTGTACTTAGTTTTTTTTTTTTTTTACTGTTCCGTGTTAACTCATCTGTACTGTACAACTAGCCTAGCGCTACTTTTTAATGCTTGATAGCATGCTAGGATAGATTCCTTTGTATTGTAATGCACACACTAGTTTAATGATTGTTCATCAAAGGTATTATTCAGTATTAAAAAAATAATAGCCTACTGAACAGGCTACTCTACAGCAGTGAATGAAGGATGAGCCTAAAACATGGTCATGCATCCAAAATGTTTATTTTTAACAAAATAAACACTTAAAAAAAAAAAAATTAGCACTTTTTTTTAATTCAGCCTTATATGTCAGCCATGGCTGTTGCTGCTGCTGCTGGCGGAGGCTGCTGCTGCTGAAGGAGGGTGCTGCTGCTGGAGGAGGGTGCTGCTGCTGAAGGAGGGTGCTGCTGCTGGAGGAGGGTGCTGCTGCTGGAGGAGGCTGGTGCTGGCAACGGCTGCAGGCGATGACTGCTGAAAGAAGAGGAGGCTGGAGGCTGCTGCTGCTGAAGGAGGGTGCTGCTGCTGGAGGGTGCTGCTGCTGAAGGAGGGTGCTGCTGCTGGAGGAGGGTGCTACTGCTGAAGGAGGGTGCTACTGCTGAAGGAGGGTGCTGCTGCTGAATGAGGGTGCTGCTGCTGAAGGAGGCTGGTGCTGGACCGGGAATGGAGATGCCAAGTACATCGATGGCAACGAGTAAGGTGTTTGGCAGTGGCCTAGATGTTATGACCTTCGGTGCAGAGGTCTATTGGGTCTTCTTTGCCTTCTTACTCTGACTCTTGCTGCCAAGATACCCTTTATGTTTATCCTTCCTCTCAGCCCTGATGCACTTTGATGCAATCCTTAAGCTCAGCCTGATGTATGTTGAGAGGATTTTTTTCTTCAGGTCATGGCATGAGGGAAGGTTGCTGTCCAGCAACATGCCTTCTTGTTCCAGCTGTGACACTGCATTTGAGGCCTCCATGAGGGAATCGCTCGTCCTCACACGGAACAGCTGCTCCACGTTCTGAACAAGGGTGAAAACCTCATCAGATGGACGGTAATCTGGCTCTAATTTGGTTTGTGTTGAAGATTTTGCCTTTACATGTTGCACCTATTGGCATTTAAGGGTACACTACACTCCTATAGTGACATTCATCTAAGTTTGTCTATTGGCAATGTTAAAGTATGAAGAAATCTGTAGATTATCTACATGTGGTATATGTGTCTTCAGAGAATCCCTAAACCCTGGTAGTTTTGAAGCTGTATTATCTGAAGGTTGCATTAGGAGTGTAGTCTATCCTTGAATTATATAACATGGGAAACATTGTTAGCTTCATATATCATACCAATGTTTGATGTGCCATAATAGGTGTGGTCATCATTCCTGACATTAACAGCTGGAGGCATACTCCTTGACGTGGATTTCCTGTTGGAACAGCATCTGGCCTCAACCTCAAATTTCCTCCTGATTTGTTGCCAATATCTTGGTCGTCTTCAAAGTGTACCTGTAGGTAGGTAGGTTTGATCAGTTTCCACTGCACACTTCAAATGTCATTGAAGAGTCATAATTCTCTACACTTGGAAATATGATTCCCTTTAAAATGTTAACAAGTCATGTCACCTCTGTGAACATTACTTACATGACGTGTTTTCTGCTGTTGTTGTCCTCTGTCAGACACAGGTTTTGTCTGTTGACCATTGCCATCCATCTCTTCCTTGGCTCTACGTCCTTAGGGAAGCCATACATCCGGAACCCCTTCTCGGATCGATTAGAGCATCCAAATGCTGCACATCCAACCATGGTATGACAACTGATCTATTAAAATGCAATATAAACGAAAGTGCCATAATATTTGTTGTCGTTGTGCAAACATTTTAACATGAATATTGCTATGTCCTCTGTTCAGTCTGCTCCCAACTGTATTCTCTCCCCTTATTCACCACTGTTCCTATTCTTGCTCTGCTTTTTAGGGCCCAGGAAACAGATGAAGAGGATATCCCTTTCACAAAGGAACCTTTTTGTTTTTTTCAAAATGGTTAGGCTCCTGGATGCCCTAGAGTTCTGTATTGCTTTTTTGTAAATAGTATTGCTTTTTTATAAATAGTTGATTTTTTGTAAATAGTTGTTTGTAAATATTTGTTAAATGCCCCCCCCCCCCCACAATTGTTGTTCGCACAATTATGCTTCTGTTTTTCACTTTTTGGTGTCCATTGTTCAGCCACTGTTTGGTAAGCAACAATTTGTTTTGGCCAAAATGTGTTATTCACACTCCTGACTCCAGTTTGATGTGCTGCATTCTCCTCTGAGTGGTCCTGATTTCAGGCAGAGGTCATGGCTTGGAAGGTTTTATATCCTGTCGTGCCTCAACAGAACCTAATATGAATAGCTTTTTTCAGTTTCTCTTTTTTTTTTTATGGTCTCCTCGCTGGATCACCTCCCCCTGGCAAAGTGGGCTCGTCATTGACAAACCTGTTTTTGGAGCTTCTGTAAATAGTTTTGTAAATAGTTTGAATATTTATCATAGTAATCATTTTCAGTCTCCCACTCTGTCTCAATTTAATTTATCGTTTCTTTGCCCCACCATATGTTTTGTTGTCCAAGGGCACTAATTTGGTCTGTGTTGAAGATTGTTTTACACTTTAGATTAATCAAATTGTGTTTTTTGGCTGAATTAAGCTTTTTCTGTTTAACCCTAACCCTCTTTGTTCTCCTTCTCATTCATTTTACTTTGTTTTGTTCTAAGACACATCACTTTTTCCATACACTGTTCTTAATACTTGTTCACACATTTGTTCGTCCCTTTTACTTTGTTCTTCCTGTTGTTCTTGTTCAAACACATATATCAATTGTTCACCCACTGTTGTGGTAAAAATGATATTCATAGTCTTAACATGATCATGCTACCCATGCTAACATGAACACAAGCGTTTCCCTCCAAAAATGTAAAACGTATCTAAGTAATAGGCTACCAAGCTTTCCGTTGTCACCCTGCCTCTCCAAATGCAAAACTGTCAATAAAAAGTATGCAATAATGCTATTACAGCTGAAAAAGTACTTGGGTGTGTGTGTTTATTTTATATATATTTACCATTCAATAACGCAATCGCTGCTGTCTGTCTGTCCCATAGAAGAACATGACAGCGCAGCGCAACTACACTACGGACGTGACTGCCCTGGCAGTGACAGCAACATAGCCTGCTTGTGCTACCACACTTTCCCCTCAAAATATTGTTAAATAACGAAACTTGTAAATAGTGCCAAATGTGACAGAGTTCTCCGAACTTCTCCCAGTAGTGTTTGCGACAGTACAGCTTTCCCTCCTTCTCATAGTACCAGTTGGTCAGGAGATCACAGCACACAGAACACCTGAGAGGACACAAACAGTCTCGGTCACGCACGCACGTTACAAAATACACAAACAGAAGAGTAAAGAGATAATGGATGAGAGGTTGGGATTCTTTCCATCTGTGAAGCAATCACCTCCAAGGGGATATGGCAGACACTCAAAAGCACAATTAATTATTACGAAAGGAAATACTTCAGATTCTCATGAAGCATCAATTCAATGTTGTGTAATAAAGTGTCGTGTCACCACTCTTAATAAATGATAAATTCCTCTATAGCTTTATAAGAAGGGGTTCCTATTCTACTTATGGCCGCACCTCACCCTCAAGAATATATGATCGCCAAAGACGTTTACTCTCATCTTGTGCACGTCATTAAATATTCTTTAAAATTATGTGTCTGAGCACTTTGAGAACAAATGATGTCGGAGCTGAGGAAACAGGAGAAAAGAGAAACAGAAAAATGCAATCATTTGAACCATCAGCCAAACTATGTGACCAATCCAAACCCATTCCTCAAATAACAAGTACATTGCATTAAAATACCATTAATTGGTGCTGAATGGTAAACGAGAGCCCACAGAGAAACCATAAATCAGCCTGCTGGAAACAATACTCTCAACTCTGAGGTTTGGAGACAGGAACATTAGCTGGGGGCATGTTCCAGCCGACGTTCTTTTCTCTGAGTTTAACAAGGTGCACAGGCGGCACAGCAAATATGTTGTTCCTAAGATCTGCTGGGACTTGCACGGATTTGTGCTTTGCGTTTTGATTTTAGAAAAAGTGACGGCTCAAAAAGTTGTTCCATCTTGGAGAAAGGATTATCTTGCAAGCACTGGCAGATGGTCAAGGCAGGGAACGTTTGGTTACCAATAAGGCTGCTATAATACTTTCCAGCTCTTTAAAAGGATCCAGTTGTTTGGGGGGGAAACTGCACGACTACTTTGAAAAACAACTAGAATCTTTAAAAACAAGTTCAAAAATCTCTACAGGGCAGTTTTAGCTTGCAGTTACTTAACAACCTTCTTAATAATTCTGCATTTTTTGTATCTAGGTCAGAGTAAATAACAACAAAGCTGTCTGTTAGCCTTGTGGTCAAAGGTGCAAACTATATAACTAACATCAATCAATCATTCAATGTTTATTTATATAGCCCAATATCACAAATGTTACATTTGTCTCAGTGGACTTCACAGTTTGTACAGAATATCAGTATGACAATACGACACCCTCTGTCCTTAGACCCTCACATCGTACAAGGAAAAACTTCCGGAGAAAACCCACAGTTTAAAGGGAAAAATGGGAGAAACCTCAGGGAGAGCAACGGAGGAGGGATCCCTCTCCCAGGACGGACAGACGTGCAATAGATGCTGTGTGTAAATTGAAAAGATAATACATTTGCAACATAGGTAGTCCAAATGTTTGGAAATGCATGTGTGTATAATAGGAAGATGAATCCACGAGGATATCCATCCAGGACCTATGATCCAGGACCACAGCCACGACTCAAGATCCAGGGCTCGCGATGCAGGACACAGGACCGCAGGATCATCCATGACTCCGGATCCCGGCGTATATAGACACCAAAAAGAAAGAAATTTGGGGAAGCTGGGTTAATCGGAACATGAGAGTACACAGGTATAGACAGAGAGAAGGAAGAAGTAAGATGTCCCCCGACAAACTAAGCCTATATCAGCAAAACTAGGGGCTGAATCTAATCAGCCCTAACTATAAGCTTTTTCAAAAAGGAAGGTCATAAGCGCACTCTTAAAAACGGATAGGGTGTCTGCCGCCCGAACACAAACTGGAAGCTGATTCCACAAATGTGGAGCTTGATAAGAAAAGGCTCTGGCTCCCATTGTACTTTTAGAGACTCTAGGAACAACCAACAACCCTGCATTCTTGGAACGCAATGCCCTAGTAGGACAGTGGGTATAATGAGTTCTTTAAGGTAAGATGGCGCCTGCCCATTAAGGGCTTTGTAGGCGAGAAGAAGAATTTTAAATTCTATCCTGTGTTCTATAGGGAGCCAGTGTAAGGCAGCCAGAACAGGAGTAATGTGGTCCCTTTTCCTAACTCTGGTTAGTACACGAGCTGCAGCATTTTGAATCAGCTGAAGCGACTTGACTGACTTCTTGGTACACCCTGATAATAAGGAGTTACAATAATACATTTCTGACCTCCTGCTAAATTATTAACCATCCAGATCTCTCCGGTCTTCAGGGACTGGTCAGCTTGCTGTCCCCAGAGTCAGAACTAAACATGGAGAAGCAGCGTTCAGTTATTATGCTCCAAATATCTGGAACAAACTCCCAGAAACCTGCAGGTCCGCTGCAACTCTGACTACTTTTAAATCCAGACTAAAGACTTTTCTTTTTGCCGCTGCTTTTAATTGAACTATTCATATCTTAGACTGCACTGTAACTTGTATCCATGTATTTTTTATTTTAATGTTTATTTTATTAGCTTTTCTTTTTAATGACTGATTTTAAATGCCATTTTCTTAATGTCTTTCATTTTTTGTAAAGCACTTCGAATTGCCTTGTGTTGAAAAGTGCTATATAAATAAACTTGCCTTGCCTTGCCTTGAAGTAACAAATGCATGGACTAGTTTCTCTGCATCGTTTTGAGGCAAGATATGCCTGATTTTTGCAATGTTACGTAGATGGAAGTAGGCGGTCCTTGAAATTGATTTTATGTGGGCGTTAAAGGATAAATCCTGATCAAATATAACACCAAGATTCCTTACAGTCTCACTGGAGGCCAAATTAATGCCATCCATAGTTAGTATCAGTGGCGTTTCTATATGTACAAAAGTGGTGGGGCACAAAAAACTCAGATGTCTATATATAAGCTTCTGCAGTGAGGTTCATGGCTGGTGAGGCACTGGCACTGACTCTTCAGGTTTACAAATATTATATTTTGACCTAAATCAAAATATAATATTATTTTCAAAAGCTTTTTTAGTCTGATGCTTCAATTAATTTTAAACAGACAGTTCAACAGAAGGATACCCAAAAAATGTAATTAATTATTGTAAGATCCCATTTTCTATAAAATGGTGCTCTTGACTTGAAGATGAAGTCCATTTGCCTATCCTTCTGGACAAAAATCTCTATTACTTTTTTGTAAAAGTCCTCCTTATCTTCTTGTAGTTTCAAAAGTCTATCATAAATCTAATCGATAGATTTATGATTAGAAAATTATAAAAGTAGGGTAGACATGTGGATATTATCCGACTGAACAAAACGTACATTTATCTAACAGCTAAGTTTCCCACAGATCTTATTTGGAGCTATTTTCTAAAATCCTATGGAGAAATCTCATTGCTTTTTTGTGGAGGGAACCCATGCGCAGCTTACTTCCGGGTTTTAGGACGCGTCTCTCGTCTCCTCTTCACACACCACACTTTTCGCGGCACGCGTTCTTGCAGCCAATCAGCTTTGAATGATGTGAGATGACGTATGGTGGGGATGGCAGCTCAGTGCCCCTATGGTCATTATTTTTTGCCACACACATTAAATAGGAAAATACTCTGAGCATGCGCAATGTAGTTTTTACAGTCACCGTTCACTTAGACAGAGAGAGGGAGGGGCAGGATCGGGTTTTGTCCCACATGGCTCTAAACAGCTCAATAGGCACACACTGTAGACACTAATTAGAGGAACACATACTAAAACAGCAATGTACAGACGAATCAGATGATTAAACATGATCTTAAAATATATTTTGGAAGATTCATCGTTGACACGTACAAACTGAGAGCGTTCAGATAGATAGGACCTAAACCAGCCTAAAGCAGTTCCCTGTATGCCAACTAAGTGCTCTAGTCTTTGCAATAAGATATCATGATCGATAGTATCAAATGCAGCACTGAGATCGAGCAAAACAAGAATAGAGACAAGTCCCTTGTCAGAGGCTATTAGAATGTCATTTGTGACTTTAACCAGAGCTGTCTCTGTGCTATGATGTGTTCTAAAGCCAGACTGAAAATCTTCAAATAAATCATTGTTTTTTAAGTAATCACACAACTGTTTTGCGACTGCTTTCTCAAGAATTTTTGAGAGGAACGGAAGATTAGAAATAGGTCTATAGTTGGCTAAAACCTCTGGATCGAGGTTGTGCTTTTTAAGAAGCGGTTTTATCACTGCTACTTTGAATGATTGTGGAACATAGCCTGATAATAAAGACATATTCATAATATTTAATAAAGAAGTGCTAATTAATGGAAAAACTTCCTTCAAAAGCTTAGTTGGAATTGGGTCTAACATACACGTTGATGGTTTAGAAGAGAGAATCATTGAATTTAATTGTTCAAGGTTTATGGCTGAAAAGCATTCTAGTTTACTATCTAGTGTAATATTAGAACTTACGTTTCCGGGAGCTGTTGATAACACTATACTGGTCAAAGGCAAGAGGTCATTAATTTTGTTTCTAAGAGTAACAATTTTATCGTTAAAAAAGCACATAAAATCATTACTACTGAGTGCTATGGGAATAGAAGGCTCAATCGAGCTGTGGCTCTCTGTCAGCCTGGCTACAGGGCTGAAAAGAAATCTTGCATTATTCTTATTCTCATCTATTAATGAAGAGTAGTAGGCTGCTCTCGCTTTACGCAGTGCTTTCTTATATTCATTGAGAGTAATATGCTAAATTAAACGAGATTCTTCAAGTTTAGTGGAACGCCATATCCTTTCAAGTTGTCTCGACTTTCGCTTTATTTTGCGGGTTTCGGCATTATGCCATGGAGCTAATCTATGTTGTTTTATTTTCTTCTTTTTCAAAGGAGCAACAGAGTCTAATTTTATTCGCAGCGCATCTATAGCACTATCAACAACATGATCAATTTGGGGTGGTGTACATTTTGTATAAGTTTCCTCCCCTACATGCAGACATGCTATCGAGTTAAGTATTGGTGGAATCTCTTCCTTAAATGTGGCTATAGCACTAACAGATAGGTTTCTGCTGCAGGAGCTTTTGACTAATGCTTTGTAGTCTAGTAACAGTACTTCAAAAGTTACTAAGAAATGGTCGGATAAAGCAAGATTATGCGGTTCGACTAATAGTTGCTCAATTTCAATACCATAAGTCAGAACAAGGTCGAGAGTGTGATTATAGCAGTGGGTTGGTTTATTTACACTCTGACAGAAACCAACAGAATCTAATATAGAGTTAAATGCAACAGTAAGGCTATTTTTATCATCGTCAACATGAATATTAAAGTCACCTACGATAATTACTTTATCTGTTTTAAGTACCAAAGTTGATAAAAACTCAGAGAATTCTGATAAGTAGGGCTGCAACAACTAATCGACTTAATCGATTAAAATCGACTACCAAATTAGTTGCCAACTAATTTGGTCGTCGATTCGTTGGTGACGTCATCACGTGTGTTTTACGCGCTGACGTCATGACGTTTTTTACGCGCTAACGTCATCGCCGGTGTTTTACGCGCTTACATATAATATACTGGAGTTTGATAAGCGGAATGGCCCGCTAAAAAACCGAGAGAGAACAAGAAGCGTAATGGCAACACCTAAAACGAAAACCTCAAAAGTGTGGGATAATTTCATACTTGACAATGTGAAAAAGGTTGTTAAGTGCAACATTTGCAAAGGCGATCTAGCCTGGCATGGGAGCACTTCATCAATGATGGAACATCTCAAAAGAAAGCATGTCGGAGTTCTGGAAGATGACTCCACTCGGTAAGTCAACTAACCTAGCTAGCTAGCAGTAGCCAATGTTTAAATTGCATGTCCTTGAACACAACTTTAGTTTTGATCACAAAACAGCAGGACAGGTAAGACGTATTTATATATATATATTAGTCGACGCGTCGACTTCAAAATCTCGTGGACGACAGATTTCCT
Organism: Pogonophryne albipinna; assembly: GCA_028583405.1. Taxonomy (NCBI): domain Eukaryota; kingdom Metazoa; phylum Chordata; class Actinopteri; order Perciformes; family Artedidraconidae; genus Pogonophryne; species Pogonophryne albipinna. The sequence continues at coordinate 33,690,477 of CM053247.1, read as the reverse complement.
CGTCGACGCATCGCCACACACACGTGGGTCACCCAAAGCAACAAGCAGTTCGCAATCGCACTTCAAACACAATGGAGACTGAAACGGCTACCACCTCCTCCTCACAGGATTGCGCACGAAGCCCTGCAAAAAGCCCCCAAACAAAAACATCTCGCCCTAGGTCTTCAAAAGCATGGGAATACTTTAAATTTAGTCCAAAACGCAAAGGCATTGTTATTTGCAGTCTTTGTCAAATGGAGTTGGCATACCACACTAGCACAACAGCTATGTTGGAGCATTTAAAGCGGAGGCACCCCCTTGTCTCTCGTGGAGGGAACAATGATAAGTATGTACTAACTTTGGCTAAATTAATTCCACGTTTGTGTAGTGTGTTGTGCAGCTTGAGTTCTGTGCACTTTGGTAGTGCTAACTATCTTATAGCTCTCCGTGCGGTTTGTTCGTGCTTGGTTGGTTAGTAGTTAATGTTAGCTACCTAGCTAGCGGCGCCAGCTGTGTGTTAGTTAACGTTTGTCAGCATTTAATGTTGGCTGGAATGGTAGCTAGTTTACGTCTGCAGAACACCGCTATCTAGCCGCTACTAACCCGGAACGAACTAACTGCACAGAGAGCTAACTCATGTTGTGGGCCTTTACGAGTCAAACATAACATTGTGGACATGCTCACATTCCTCCACAGTAATTCAAAGTAGGAGGAGTAGAGTTGTGAGGGAGGAGAGAAGGAGGAAAGTGGCCAGTACTTATATTGCAGTAATTGCACACTCTTCATTAGCATGTAAGCTGCCAGAATAGTAGTTAAGAGAGTCAGTTTCATTGTGCATCAGGTTCTGTGTTGGGACTGTTATATTGTGTTAAACACTCAGGAATGTCTGTACTGTGCACGGCACAGTGTTTGTTTTTGCACTACATTTTTTATCTTTTGTAATTTTGTACAGAAGAGATTTTTTGTTGGACTGTAAGAGTAAACTGGCTGGCCTTTTTATTTTGTATACATTTATTCTACATTTCTTATTTTGCTATGCAATAAAAAAAAACTATTATTAAGAATTTTTTGGTATTTATTTGAGATACATCACGTTTTTTATTAATCGAACAACAGAAAAATAATTGTTAGATTAGTCGACTAATCGATAAAATAATCGCCCGATTAATCGTTTTCAAAATAATCGTTTCCCCCCAGCACTACTGATAAGAATTCTGAATAAGGACCTGGTGCACGGTACACTGTAACAAATAAGATTGGCTGCAAAGTTTTCCAGGTTGGATGCGTAAGACTAAAAACGAGACTTTCAAAGGAGGTATAATTTAATTTTTGTTTAGTATTTATAAGTAAACTTGAGTCAAAGATTGCTGCAACTCCACCTCCTCGGCCCGTGCCTCGGGCAATATGAGTATTGATATGGCTGGGTGGAGTGGCCTCATTTATGCTGACATATTCTTCATGTCTCAACCAAGTTTCAGTGAGACAGCATATATCAATATTATAATCTGATATTAAATCATTTACCAATATTGCTTTAGATGCTAGAGATCTTATGTTTAAGAGACCACATTTAATATTCCTGTTTTGTTGCACTGTAGTAGTTGTTACATTTACTTTTATTAGGTTATTATGTATGACACCTCTATTAGGTTTTACCTTAAATTGTCCTTGGGCAGACACACACCGTTAATATTGGGTATTTTATTGGGTTTGGGATTCCTATGGATGACTGCCTAGGAGAGAGAATAATAAATAATCACTGATCCAAGCTGTCACCCGACCAGACGCTTTGAATTAAGGGGACATTTTTAGCTCTCAGTGCGTTCAGAGTGAGGAATGCTGAAGTTGCCTGCAGACCGGATCGCACCTGAAGGTTTTGAACGATCCTCGAACAAGCTGCACTGGTTATGCAAAATGGTGGCAGCAGTTTCGACTGCCAAAATACGATCAAGCACGAACTAGTCTGAGATCAGGTTGCAGACATTGACTGCAATCCTGCTGCAGCATCCAGACTCTGCAAGGGCTTCAACTGTTTCTCAACCTTCTTGGTTTCTACGTCAAAGCTAATAAAAGTGAGAGGTGACGAAGTGACACATGAATCACGATGGATGACGTGTGTCACTGCCGTCTGGGTTTTGTTTTGAAACTAAAGTTAAAGAAATAGGAGTGGAAAACTTGTCCCGGTAATTCCTTCTGAACTCCTGATTCAAAAACAGGTGTTGCAATGCACGGCCATTTTTAGCATCAACAATAATAACAAACTTCCAACTGACACTGCACTTCCTGATTAACAACTATATTTTATTTCAGGCTTTGGTAAGATGGCAAGGACGGGGAGCTCTTCTGTTCTTTTGCAATATCGCTCTCCGAGTGCTCATGTGCTTGTGAATCGGATGTTCTAATTCAGAAATATCACTTTTGCATTTTTAATCTTTGAGTTCTGTGATGGCAGCAGCTCCCAGCAGAGCCTCGTGCATCACGCTGCTCACTTTACTGCAGATAGAGTTGATCCAGGCCTATCGACTTTGGCAAAGATTTCAGATATTTCAAAGAGTTTTGGCATAACTTAAAAAGGGACCTTGTTATAGAGGGATGACCATTAGTCTGTCCGTGTTGTGGACAGAAAGCAGAGAGAGAGGGAAATACAAGATGTCTTTTTACATCAACTTCCATCAATGTTGATGTCTGTATAAAAAAGAATGAGTGAAAAACAGGTCTGTGCTTCTAGGATAAAAGAAATTAAGAGTGACTGCAAGGTCAGTGTAATAATAACTCCAGCCTGATTCATCAACTCTGACGTGATGTGGGGAAGCAGAGCTGACATTTTGCTGAGGTCAAATTTGCATGAGTAACCGGCCACTTATCGGATTTGTGTGAGTCAGTGTTTGAAGGATGCCAAACACTGTCGATGCAGAATTACATTCCTGTCAATAAAACTATTGAAATCAGGCTCTAGTCGGTTTAGTAATATATAAAGCTTTGTGTTGCAGTGTCGGCATTTCAGAAAATATGTGTTAGCAGCCATTAACAAATGGTGTTGTAATTATTCTGTGTGTCTACCTGATTTTACTGGCAGGTTTATTAAGTACATATATTATACAGTTATTCCATATGCAAATCCAAGGGATCAAGATAAAACAGATTTCATTATTTTATGCATTTTTGCTCATAAATCATTCAAGTTTCTTTTACTTGGAAAAATAACGCAGTATTGGTCTAGCTAAGGAATACACAACATACTGTTAGGATCAGTATTGCCTGGTGATAACAATGCACTGTAGTGGTCCAATCAGATGAAAGACACACACACAGACTGAGAGACGCACACAACGAAAAGAAAGACTTGTGAAAGGTGCAGTATTCAAATTGGTATGAAAGACATTCAGTATGTGTCCAGGTGTGGCTGTAAAAACAATAACGTCTACCTTGTCCGCCTAGCTCTGAACAAAAAGCATTCCTCCACAAAACCCGCTGATAAACTATAATTATTTCCCTTTATATCCCCATAATACACCAAGATAAAGTGATGTAAGGCAGCTTATAAAAACACCTGACTTCCCTGTAAACGGACTGGTGGTGAATGGGGGGGGCGTGCACGCTCAGGTGGTTCTTCAATGAACAATGCACTGCCTGCACTAACACTACAGAGTAAACATTACCCATTTCCTTAAATTCCTACTGGAGTGTGTTCTTTTGTGGGAGCATGAAATGGAGATACTAAGAGAGGGACCGAACGCTTTGGCCTTGAAGAGCTGAAGAGGGAGTGTTTCACTTTAAACAGGACCTTATCTTTGGGCGTGGGACTCTTGTGCTCCAAAAAAAACCTCTTTCCAAGGAGTGGAGAGTGACAAATGTTTCAGCATTCATAGCACAAGCAGTGTGTTGCTAATGTTAATACACTTTGTTTACATGTCATGGTAACTTCTGAATTCATCAACAAAGGTCTGCTGATATTTGTAAATACAAATGCTGTCATCCGGCTGAAAAACAGACTGACAAACCAACAAAGTCCTTGCCAAAGGCTACAAATGTAATGTTTCTCAAAATCTATGTGTGTTTTTTTATTTATTTTCACACTTATCTTTTTGTTGATTTGATATTTTATTTTGCACATTACAAATAAAATATTGCATATATTTTGTGTGACACTCTTCTTTACATGGGCATTTTGCTTTGAATAATGAACATCTGCAGGGATCAAGGCGACTAAATAAATATATGCTCATCAACTTGTATGAAAAATGTAAAGCACGATACTCTACTTTTAGGGCTACGGGACAAGATTTGGGGGGGGGGGGACACAACAAAGGACTCAGCAGTCGATGTCTGAGACAGCGGACTCACATCTCTGAATCGCTGTCTAGGAATGCAGAGCGCAGCCGTGCAGTTATCTATGGGCCTCAATAAAACGCCAGGTTTAGTGGAACAAAAGTGACGTCAGCTTGTAAGAATCTTACACAAGGTGGAGGTCCACGGAGGGGAGAGGGGCAGCATGTGGACAATAGACAATAGGAACACCACAGGAGGGATCACACTGACTTTGTTTTCACTTTGCTTTAACATTTGCTTAACAAGTTCAGAGATTAAGGTTCATAATAATCAGTTTGCACAGACTACTTTAAACCAGATGTGCATTTCTGTAGTTGGCGTTAAACTGTGGAATTCTTTACAAATGATTTAAGGGGCTGTATAAACGTCTTCAGTTTAAGAAAATGTATAAAGAAAGAATAATCTGACAGGATGAAGTTGTTTGTGTTTTTGCTTTCATGTTACTATAAGTACTTGTAAGCAGCTTTGACTGACAGACCATTTCTTTTAGAATAAGGGGCAGGTCAAATAAGTCTGTCTTCTGCCTGCACCTTTCCATCATGGGATACAAACAAACTGCTTAAAGTGTCCATGTCTTGTTTTATAATAATTGACATGAGTGGAATACAACTATAATAATAATAATAATTGTGAGTGGGGTTTAAATACAGCAGTGTGGACAAAGCTCCGAGGGAGAAGCTGCAGCTCATTTAGAGGACTGAAACTGTCTGGCTTCCTACACGTACGCAACAATATCTAATATCACGTTTTTAAAGAGTGTAACTGAAAACACGTCAGACAAAGATGCTGCAATAGGAAAGGATGCCAACAAATGTGGGGGAGCTCAGAAGAACAAAGGAAGAGATGGAGAGGATCAATACTCAGTAACACAGCTGTGTTAGGAGAAGCTGTAGGTTATGTAAGGTCAATGTGCTGCTGGAGTGGATACCGGCTCAAAAACGTGAAGAAAGCTATTTCAGATGTGAGGAACCGACAGCACAGTCAGCAGCATTACATTGAATCTATTCTTAGGACTTTTTGGACCTGCCAGCTGTCCTCCAGAGCCAGATTCCACTCGTAAAAAACGGAGGATTTTTGGATATACTGTCAGTATGGGACTTCTGCTGTGCTGCAATCTGCAACATTCACAAATCCACACACCCACCGATTCGTCATCTGTTTTAAAATGATATTAATTAGACAAAGTGACTATTGAGCTATTGTCAATAACCTTTTCAAAAGCAAAACAAATGTTTGATCTGAAGTGTCATCAGTTTTGCACAATCTTTACCATCTTATCTCACATTATAACAATCGAGTGTTACTGTTTATCCAAGGGGAAAACCCCAATGAATTACACATCCTGCTGGCATGTGCAGAATGTGTCGGCAACGAGCCACAGGTTCACTCCCCACACACAGATACCTCACTGTGGGGCAGTGACCTGTGAAACCAGAAAGCTACAATGTGGCAATCATTAAACCTCAGAGCAGAGGCAGAGAGAGTGGGCAAAGTCCTCCAGGATAGTAGGACCATTCCTCTGACCAAGCTGCATCGTCCCCATGCAGAGGTTTACCAGCTGTGACAGCAGCAATGAACATGGCTCACTTTGTGCACAGAGGCACACAAAAACAATGGTGAATTGTTAGAGAGAAAAACAGATCTAGGAGGCCCATGTTGAGGCTACTAGTCAGAAGCTTCTGGGATTATCCACAAGGCCATTTGTAAGGTAACCCAAACAGAGCAGCCAGCATGTTGACCAACAGAAAGACAACAGTTGTTTCTGTGTCAATGCAAACTGTTCCCACTCCTCTTTCAGAGAAAACAAAGCATTCATTTATCAGAGCAACTCAACTATGCTAATTTCAGAACAGAGTACTTTCAGGCATGTTTAAAATCATAATTGGGAACACTTACTGAAAGCAGGCGTTGTGCCAGGTGTCCAGGAGGACTTTCATTTGAAACGAGTCTTGGATTTCTCCTCCACATCCCGCACAGTTACAGCTCTTAGTACCTGTAAGAAATGGAAAGGTATTCAATGGAGCAGCATTGTATGCTTCAAATTCTGGTAGTAGGTATAACTGTGTGTGGAACAGGCAGTGGTGTAAAGCAGTGCTTCTCAAAATGTGGTCCATGGACCACTGGTGGTCCGTGAGCGCCCCCTAGTGGTCCGTGAGTATATTGGTAAAATTTCACATTTGAAATAAATAAATACATTTCAGTTTTCCGCACTCTCGCGGGAATATCTCCGCAATGGAGCGAGGTTAAGTTTCACTTTCGATTGCATGATATAGCCCAACACAACACCTTCATCACACATGTTGCCACTTGTTTGTACCATTTTCAGGCGATTTGTAATCTGTTCTAGAAAAACGATGTGTTTTTTTATATTTGTGGAGTTAGGTGGTCCGCGAGTGTTTTTTTATTGGTTAAGTGGCCCTTGGAATGAAAAAGTTTTGAGATACTTGTACTTTACTTGAGTATTTCAATGTTTTGCTACTTCTATCCAACTGCCATTCAGTGATAAAAAAAAGTGTACTTTTACTCCACTACATTTATTTAATACCTTTGTTACCTTGCAGATTTGGATTAATGTTGTGTAATATTTAATCAACACTTAAATAAGATTTTAGTTACACCTGGAGCAAATTCACAAGCTACGCTGCAGCATACAAAGGAATTAAAATGAGCCACACCGTTACCAGCTTTAATAAGCACATTAATGCATCAATAATTATAATATTTGTTATGCTGTGTATGCAATTTATTATATGTAATGTCTCGTCTTTTATCTAGACTGGGAGGCTGTAATAAAGTTTTGATTGATTGATTGATTGAATCAAAACATATAATGTATTATTCTTTTGGTACTTTAACTATATTTTGATGCTAATACTTTTCCATTAGTAACATTTTGAATGCTGGACTTTTACTTGTAACAGAGTATTCCTACACTCTGGTACTTCTACTTGTATTCGAATACAATATCTGAGCACTTCTCCCACCTCTGAAAACAGGTATGCTTGATGTAACATTGAAATGCACAAAATGAAACATAGCATCAAATCGCCGTGTAACACGGCGATTTTATACAAATAAAATAATGTAACCTCTCGTCTTTATAGGTTTTAAGTTACAGCTTGAGATATTCCTCACCTTCTGGTTGCTCCATCTACTTTCTCAGAGTGTCGGCGTTATTGAAATCCTTCACAAGCTGTTCATACTGCGAGCTGCGATGCGCCGCTTCAATGTTTGATTCCTCCGCGTCGTTCACCCAGCAGGACTGTGCGACTGTGGATACCTCAGGAGAAAAACAAATCCCTTTAATTGTTCACACGAAGAAAAACAAATCAAGAAACTAAGCACTCTCCTCCTGTACGAGGCTGCTTTCTTGTCGCTCGCAGGATAACTGACGTAATGCAGTCTTCACATTCCTGTACGGAGAGCGGAATTATACATCCATGCCTGGAAGCAGGAGAAGAAAACTGAGGTTTGGGACAAAAAAAAAAACTGAAAGGGAACAACAGTGGCGCCATCTACAGACACAACGACCACACTGCAGCATTGTTCTACCAGACACTGATTTCTACATAACATAACATAACGGAAACTCACATGTAATGCCGGGCAAGGGAGACAACACAGCTTGTCCTAAAATTATATTATTTTCCTTTTACAGAAAATAATTGTATTATTGATTTTGTTTGAAATGTTTATGAATGTTATTGATGTCGTAATTGTACAAAGCATTGGTAATACTGTGTGTCATTATGGTCGTGAAAATAAAGCTATTTGAATTGAATTGACAGTGTTCAAGATGTAAACTTGTTCAGTCTTGTATAAAGGCATAGCATACAAAAAAATTAACATAAAATACCATCATTATTTTTTTTTTAAATAACAGAATTTACGTGTCAATGACCTAGTTAACATTTTTGTTTAGTCACTTACTTACTAGCCATTCATCTAAATGCATTTGGGATAATTATTATTATTATTATTTGTGCAGCCAAACTTTGTTTTTATTTCTTTTTGTTGTTGTTTGTATTTGGTTTACAAGACAGAACCGACCATTAACTCACTCTTAAATAGATCAAGTTCAAGTCCTATGCTTTATAGGGCCCTACAGAGCATATTCAAACATGTTTTGTTATTTCATGAAAGTCAGAAAAAAATGTTGCACATTCTGGCTTAATATGACTTTTTATTATTTTATTTTATGAAAGTATCGTCACTCCCCTCTTTAAGATGAGAATAACAGTAACTGAACTGTGGCCAAAACACTAAATACTGCCTGGCCACACTAAAGTCACTATTACTTTTTGCAGCAAGGCTTTTATTTTGAAAAGAGGCGTGCCTTAAACCGGTTTACTTAACAGTAGCCAGAGCAACAAGGATGGAAAAAGACATATGCACTAACAGTATGTCACATAAGACAAGTCTGCATGAGGAACAAACGTGGTGGGCTTTACACGTGCATGTTGCCGGTCTTTGTGTTTAAGGCTACCCTTATTCTAGCGCATGTTTTAGGCATTCATTGAAAATTACGCCTCATTATTAAGTAGCCATACGTTAAGAGACCTCATGTTCTGAATAGACCACCATAGAATTTTTTACCTAGGGAAACTTGACACCTGGGTTATTTAACGGAAACAATTTGTCTCGATTTTTCGGATGTCCGTCTAGCACAGTCAGTGATACTATTTCTCTCATCACTAATTAGCCACGATGGATCTCGGTGCAGAACATTTAAAGATCCCCGGCTCTGATGAGAGAGATTTTGCTCTAAAGCCCTTAGATTTCAAAGTGACTGGCAAGGAGAGTGCAGAGGCGCAGAGACCCACATGGAACAACCGGATGGAGTTCATCCTGGCGTCCGTGGGGTACGCGGTGGGTCTGGGCAACATCTGGAGGTTCCCCTACCTGTGCTACCGGAGCGGCGGAGGTGAGGCTTTCTAATGTTGTAAATAACAACCGGGGGTCTTACAGGGTTAAAGGGTCAAGGGTGACTGATGGTTTCAGATGTATTGCAAATCCTAAAAACAAACGTAGGGGTGGGTGGGTGCAGACTAGAGACACAAAACAACACTTTATGTATAGCACTTTTCATACAACACGTGCAGCTCAAAGTGCTTTACAAAATGACACATCACAAGTTAAAAACAAACAACAAGAAATTCCCCTCAGATTATTTGTTAAGAACTTTAAAAGGTACATGCAGCAAAATATAACATTTTATCTGGTTAATAGACACAAGGAGGTAAAATGTATTAATACAAATAAAATAAATAATGGTTTCTCTCTGACAGATAAGACACAAGACAACAGAGTCGATGCAACAATATAACATAAAATATAATATAAAACCCCATAAAACAAAGTGAACATATAGGTACAACAGAAATACAAATGAAAAGATTAAAACCTATAAAATAAATAAAACAATATAAGAGTAGGTAAATAATAAAGACTAAAAGAACATTTAAAGTGGGGGGTTGCTAATAAAAAGCTATGTCATGCACTGAGTTGGCCTCTCTGATGTTTCCTGGTAGACCAGGGGTGTCAAACTCAAATACACAGTGGGCCAAAAAAAAAAAAATGGGTACTAGACGAGGGCCGGACTTGTTCAATGTTTATTGCAAAACTTATTGAAATGAACTTATTGCACATATTAAACCTGGAACTAACAAAGCTTAAATGATTGCCTATACAAATTAAATCCACCAAGGGCCTGATTTGGCCTTGAGTTTGACACGTGTGGTAGGGTGTTCCACAGTTTGGGAGTGTAGTGGATAAAAGCAGCCTCACCCATTTTATTTTGGGGGACTTTAGGGATGAGTTAGCCTACAGATTACATACATACAACTAACACGAATTTACATGAACACATATGGGAAAGTTAGTACAAACTACAAACCATTGTCTTTGCATTCAAATGTAACTGATCATGATGATTTGTGATGTACCAATAATGTCCAAAATGCTCCTGTAAAGATCATGTTATTTATTATTCAGACTAAAAATGTTTATAGCTTTTTGTGTATGTATAAATGTACAGACTCCTCACATGCAGTCACATGCAGAGTGATTCATATGAGTTACATGACAAGCTCAGTCATGAGGGTTTAAACAAGTTAAACAGCATTTTTGAAGCATATCTGAATCATTCGTATCCTTTATTGAATTTGTGTTTTAAGTCATTTGTCATCCAGCCTTTCATCCATTCTGTACAGAAAAACAACTTTGTTTAGAGGGCGGTAGTGGTCCCAATAATTTACTGGCCAGGTAACTCGGGTGGCAAGTATGCGTTAGATCTCACATGTACGTTCACACCTTTTGATAAAAAATAGTCCCTGCCTTGTTTTGGACTGTGGGAAATATTTGAATTTATGAAACCGGAATCGTTTTTAAAACTGAGGTAAAAAAAATTCTCTTCAAATAATTGATTAAGAATACCCTACATATTTGATAACTGTATGTTTAATAACAATCACTCTACAGAAACACTATAAAGTAAATGTTGTCTCTCATCTATTGCAAGCTAGGATGACTCAGCACAATTCGTCTCAGCATGTGGCTGTGATTAAACAAGAGCTTCAGCACTCAGCTTTTATTTTCACTGAATTGATGTGAGCTTTGTAGTTAATCTAAAGGCATGAGTGTAAATCACTTATCCTGCCACTTCCAATTAAGACATACTGTATTAATAATAGTTACTTACATATATGTATTCTACCTGAGGAGAAACAGCTAGGGATGTGTTTTTCATGATTACATATTTACATCTTTAAAGAATCATTTGTTAAGCAGAAACTTGTCACTCAGTGAATGTTCTTTTTTTTAAAACAGTATTCAACTCAGTGCAGAATGCCACATCTAAATGGCATGTCTTGCATTATGCAAATCGTACATACTTTAAATAGTTTTCCTTTCTTTTGCAGGTGCCTTCTTGTTCCCTTATCTTATCATGATGCTCCTGTGTGGCCTTCCTCTGCTCTTCATGGAGTTTTCTATTGGGCAGTACACTCGATTAGGGCCAGTGCATGCTCTCGCCAGAATCTGCCCCTTGTTGAAAGGTGAGTGACTCTCCAGGCCAAAGGCTGCTTTCATGTGAGGGGATGAACATACGATGGTTTCCCTTCAGTTTCACATATTTGGGGACAGTTGCAAATAGACTTTGCTATTAAAGTGTGTTCACCAAATACAGATGCATTACATATTTGTTTGTACCCAGTGTTGGACTTTTAAATAAAAGTATCCTCTCTTACCTTCATAAAACCTCCGTGTACTCAGATAATATCAGCCACTTTTTTAGGCAAAGTTAGAATACTGTAGCCAGAGGAAGAATAATTGGAAAAACAATTTAAGGGAATGATTGTTAATTGTTTTTATTATCTGCATGCATTGAATAGTGATATGTGACCCGCTCTATCGAAATCAGTTGGAAGTCGCAACGGCTCATTTCAAAATAAACGTGGATTTGTGTAAAAAAAAATAGTTTTTCGGGGTTCGGGTGTTTTGTTTCATTTTAAATAAACAAAGTCTTGGCTTTCAGAATATTAAACTTGTTTCGGCAAATTCAGATGATAAATACAACTTTGAAAGCTTGTAACGGCATAATTACAAGCGGAGAACGGAGTAACTTGACGTCACAGCAGGCATAACAACAGCCGGTGTTTCTCGTTAGTATTTTCCCAGGGAAACAAACACAATACACACAAACGCAAAATTACACAAACACACACACACGCATACATACACACACACTCGCAAGCTTCCCCCAGACCAGTAATCCAAACGAAAATATCTTCCCTCCGTAGTATTTTGATCATTTGCTAATAATCAATCAGATCGATGGATTCCAGAGAAGAGGAAACTTTAAAGGCCTTTTTCTCAAAATGATGACTCGGTGACAGTCATTATATAATGTGACATATTTTGCTTAATATTTGGAGCACAACAACAATCATGATATCATTAGAAAGCTAGGACTCTCCTCTTTCCAACAGTGTATACAGCTCAAAATGTGTCTTCGGGTCAATGCGACTGATTTCGATGGAGCAGGTCACATATACGATTTAAGTTGGTATGCAATTTATTTGACTGCAACCTATTGTTAAGCAATCACTGTTGATCAATTAAGTATTTCAACAAAGAGAAAATAGTTTAACATAGGTGTGTCTGACAGAGCATACATTACATAAAATGATAATTGACTTCCTGTTCATAGTAGTGGGGGGATTTCTGTTTCGTTATCCTGGGCACACCTGGGTTCTTTCTCATATTCTCACCTGAAGAAAAAAGTTTTAAAGGAAGATCAGGTTACAACCAAACTTAACAGTCGCCAGTAAAAGATTACATTTGATGCTAAGATGGGCTGTTTCAGTAGTTTGATATTGATTAAACTTCACATAGGAGAGTAGTTTGGAAACTGCAGGTGATAGTTTGTGTCTGTCAATAAGGTCATGTCTTTGGTCTGTAATGTGGGTCCGTTTGTTTGGATATCTCAGAAACAAATCAGATTTCATTTAGGAAAAGTTAGGTCATGTGTCAAAAAGGACACTTTTAAATAAACGTTTTTATGACATACTTTTATTCTATACTAATGAAAAGTACTTTGCACATATATCCCAAACTGATCTCATATTAAATGCAGATCTGGATAAAAATCCGGACTAACCTTTTATACAAAAACAGTTGTTTTATAAGTCATCAGTGTAGAGGGCAGTGCTACATCTTTGGAGTGCTTTCTATTATTTTAGAATATTTTCTGTCTGTTAAATGAATTGTTTTCACATGTTGATGGATGGGAACTTGTCTAGAGAACATTTCAATCACTGCTGTAATCCCTGTCTATTTCTTTATCTTCAAATTGTAATTGTACATCCTTTGGCATTGAATGAACATTTATTTATCTGAATGAAAATGAAATGTGGGTCATTGAATACGTTTTTGAAACAAATTTGGATAGTCGGGCAAATCATGTGCATCAGAATGAAGAGTTGTTACTATCAAAAGTTTAAAATCATTCACGCCCGGTTGTATAGGCAACATTTTAAATCAAACATTTGAATGAAGTTAAATGTGTGGACCCAGAGAGAAGGGGCAGGTAAAACAAGAGCCCAGCCATCAACAAACAACACTTGGGTGTAAATTGAAAATGCTGTATATCTTGTTCTAACTCAAATTTTTCTTGATGGTTTTCTTATCTCCTTAATGACAGAGATTGTCTACCCGGTCAAAACGTTTGGGTCCTCACTTGATTTATCGCTCATTTCTTCCTGGTTAATGCTCTGTGCTTAACAGGGGCCAAAAGCAGGTAGTTTTTTTTCCTGTATGTTCTTTGAATTGATTTCCATTTGCAACTCACTGCAGTTTGCTGTGATTTACCTGTGATCCGTGATTTAGATGCTCAGAAATATCTATCACAAATCAGCAAAAATGTCTTATTTACTGCCGTATGCCTGATCGCAGCATTACAAGTTGTTTACATTTCCTGACTCATCTTTGGTAGTACTAAGTGAGGGCATTTAGTGGACAGGTGAGGAATGACAGGGTAATATTCATTGAGGACAGCTCCTTCATATTACCTCTATTTGTTTTTATATCTGCCTTGTTTTGGAGTTCAGCACACTGATTTTAGTATTGAATGACTTCACCACTTAGAGGGTGTCTGGTGTACCAGTGGAGCAGTCAGCCATGAAAGCTGGATGTTAAAGTGAGATCGGCAACAGGCAATAACAAAGGAAGGAGCGCTTAACATGAACCATGCCCAGTGGATGTAGCTGATCCCAGAGCTCAGGGGGTTTCCTTTGGTTCTTTCATTAAAATGACACAGAGTGGTTTTTCAGCCGCCTCTCTTACTATTTTACTAAATATTGACACTGGATTCAGTGGAGCATGGCATGCCAGTCTACAACCTGTAGAAACATTGTTTTTATATACTGCTGGAAAACAGAGAGACATTTTAACATTAGACAGTGTTGAGATCAGTAGGGGGAAAATCCCTAGCAGTTCCAAATGACAAAGATAACAATGAAGGTCATGATAACATGATACAGTAATAATAGTTAATTAATTAATAGTTTGACATTTTCTAAATGCACTTTTTGATGAGTTAAATTAGAAGTTCTTTGCCACTTTACCCCAGCAAATTGTATTTGTATCCGCGGCTAGCAGCCAGATAAACTTAGCATGAAGTCTGCAGGGGAAACAACAAGTGTCTCAAACCTAAACATGAAATAAAAAAATTAAGCTGTGTACACACAGACACAAAGACACAGAGCAAACTGAAATCTGACACACAGTTCAGAACCACAGGTGTTAAAAGACTGAATAATTTACATCTGTTGCAGGACTTTGATCCCACTTTTACCCATTTGATCAAGAGCCTGTTATACTCACAGAATTACACCAGGGAATTTCTAATCCATGGCTCCAGGAATCCCTTTTATTCGAGTTTGCTTAACTCCATCTTTGCCATCATAACCAGAGATAAACCCGCAGTAGCCTACATGCCCTTTTCTGTTGTCAATCCTTACATGAGATGTAGACTGCACCCAAAACTTTAACCCTTGACCTAAATTATTGACCCTATGGCAGAGATTGCATAGCAGTTTTAGGAAGTAAAGTGTACACATGTTCCCCCACATCTGTTCTTATTTCTGCCGAGTCGTGTCTCACTTTGTGTCCCCTCCATACGTGTCACTCTGCAGGTGTTGGTCTGGCCACAGTTGTCATTTCCTTTGTGTTCTGCACCTACTACAATGTGCTCATGAGCTGGGCACTGTTTTATTTCTTCAACTCGTTCGAGGCGACGCTGCCCTGGACTTCCTGCAACAACACCTGGAACGTTGTCGAAAACTGTTCCAGTGGTTTCCCCGGCAACACCAGCCACCTGCAGTCTGCCAGCCAGCAGTTCTTCGAGTAAGAAATATACCTTATTTAATATATATTATTATATTAACAATATGTATTGCAATACTCAAGCTGTTTTTTAACATGCACTGGAGGAAATAGCCGTTTCTAGATGATTTTCATAGAGGGCCCCTAAAAAACGTTTTATTGGTTGTCAATCATGAATAAAACAAGGAAACCCGTCCATATGCCCAAAGACAAACACACAGGCTGACCACATACAGTAACATGTAGTAATGACTGAATTCATTTAAAATTGTTGACAACAATACGGAGAA
Organism: Pogonophryne albipinna; assembly: GCA_028583405.1. Taxonomy (NCBI): domain Eukaryota; kingdom Metazoa; phylum Chordata; class Actinopteri; order Perciformes; family Artedidraconidae; genus Pogonophryne; species Pogonophryne albipinna. The sequence continues at coordinate 33,674,995 of CM053247.1, read as the reverse complement.
ATATCTATTTTAAAAAGTACTAACAGCAAAGTAAGTAGAGTAATAATAGAAATAGAAATAGAGCAAAAAGGATATGAAAAAAAGCTTCTCAGAGATGACTTATTACAGACATTTTAATAAATTCACTATATTCATAGAGCACATCATTCAAGGTTCAAGGTTCAAGGCTTTTATTTGTCATATGTACATAGCTACAGTGTAGTTATGTCAAAGAAAATCTTAGGTCACAGGCTCCTCCAACAGTGCAACACAATACAACTGAAAAAATAGTGCAAGTAAATACAAAACAAATTGTGAAATAGTGCAATAAGAGTCTATATAGAATTGGAATATGATATATTAGATACATAATTTGTAAATTGCAGCCAGATGAATGTTATGGATGTTCTTTCAAAAGTTGAATATATTGTTAAATATAGTATTACTGTGGAGCAATATGAGTTGTTTTTGTCTGTGCTCTTCACTGGTGTATAGTTTGTGGTGCTTAGATGGAAAAACATTGCTAACGTTTCTACACCAATCAGGATTTAGCAACAACATTTCATTGATAGTTTTTGGTTTGTATGCCACTTAAGTCCTAATGAAGGGTTACGGTTTCCTAACTTGAACTATAGTTTACCTTTTTTTAGATTTATGTTTTCAGGGGCTTCTAGGATACAATATGGGAATGACTTTCTATTTGTATTTTCACATTTATCCATTATTCTCGTCTTTTTCTTCCAGTCAAAGACTTTTGGAGAAAACGAATGGCATTGAAGAAAGTGGCGGCATACGCTGGGAGCTCTTTGGCTATCTCATTCTTTCCTGGGTCATTGTGTATTTGTGCATATTTAAAGGAGTCAAATCGACAGGCAAGGTCAGAACATTTACTCATGCACATTGGTAATTATTCCTAATGTTGTGCCTGTGTCAATTGTATTTGTAATTGTTTGATAACTTTCTGTCCTTCTGATGTTTTATCACAATGTATGATTATAATTCAGAAATTTTGAGGCATAGATAATGAGGTTTATAGGAAAGGTGTTAATTTTCATGTTGATTAAAGGGATATAGGTCATAGTCTGTTGTTCATAGGCTTAGTCATTATTTGTTTTCAGAATTTCATTGAAAATAACATGCTTGTTATTCTAAAAAGTGTTTAACTATACAAATTTGTGTGCACCATTTCCTTAGTATGTCAGTGTAAAAGAGCCTCAGTAACTAACTGTTGCTACGCCGCCTACACAACACAAACCAACATATCCATCAATGTCTGCTTCTTTCTGTTTGTGTCCCACAGGTCGTGTATTTCACCGCTGTTTTCCCGTACTTCATTCTGTTTGCCCTGCTCATAAACAATGTGCAGCTCCCTGGAGCCAAGAACGGCATCCTCTACTTTGTGACACCCGTCTGGGACAAACTGTTTGAAGTGAAGGTGAGACTCTGTTAATGCGTGAGTGAAAAAAAGTAATATGAACTGTAAGACTTTGGTTACACATTGGCATCACATTGTTGAAACAACTTTTGGTTTTCAAATTAAATTAATTATAATTCTTTGTTGGATCAAATATATATTTACCTTGACTGTGTATGTCAGAGAATGAGGAATTGTATTGAATTCCATTAAGCTTTTTTCTTGTGTTTGCTCAAGCCTCAAGCTTATCTACATTACAGTACATTACATGTCACTTGTTAGACGCTTTTATCCAAAGCGACTTACATACTCAATACTGTGGACAATCCCCACAGGAGCAATTTGGGGTGAAGTGTCTCAGGGACACAACGACATGCTGACTGCAGTGGGACTCGAACTTGCTACCCCCTGATTTAAAGTTCAGCGCACTAAATTCAGCGCACACTTCCACTGAGCCACAGCCTCCAGAGCCAGAAAGTGTGAGAGGGAAGAGTTTGTTAAAGAGATTAACTCAATAAACATCTTAAGCAGTGGCGGCGCTAGGGGGTGGCTACTTGGGCTCAAGCCCCGGATGTTTTATGAAAAGCCCCGGATGTTTCACTTTAAAAAAACAAAAAAGAGAGGCATCCGCTGCGGGACATTAGTCTGCGTACTGCGTAGCCTGCCCTGAAGTAGAAGTGATCCTTTCTAGTGCCTGACGAGTTTTAAGCTAATAGCCTATACAGTTATGGATATTAGAAAGTTATTGTCATTGAAGCAGGTGCCACAAGCTGCAGCAGCAGCAGTATCAGCAGCTGACAACAATGTCATCACCAGCAGTGAAGAAATGTATGATGTTTCAGGTTTGTGAATCTAATGGTGATATCTGCACTCTGGGTGACTGAGTAAGAAGTGAAAAAGAGTGATGTAACGTTAATGTTATAGTTAGTAAACATGGAGTAACCACACTAAGTATACCCTTATATGTTAGTATGTATACAGAACATGACTACAAATTATCCTAAGATGTAACGTTAACCCTTCATACCTCAGTCTACTTTTAAGACACTAAAATAACGTATTCCATTTTTTATTTTGTTTTCGCGCGTGGAATTATACCGGCTCTCGTTTCAGTACACATAACAACGGAACTGACAGGCAACCCTCTGAATCAGACTCCGATTGGCTGTGACTGCATCAGAGTGTCCGATTCAGAAACGTGACTCTTACACATTTTTTACGTCACAAACAAAGATGGTGGATGAGAATAGATCTATAAAACGATAAGCAATGCGCCAGAATCAAGGTGAGACTATCCGCATCCTTTAAAACTCTACGCACATTCGTTTCACCTTAATAAGTAAACGACTGTTTGAGTGAGTTAAGGCATTACTTTGCTTCATTAAAGGGTGTTAATGAGTGTTTTCCAGTGCCTTTTGTCCGCTTTAAGGTGTTATTAAGGTAGGGTTAATGTTGCTCTCAAAGTGCACCAGATTGATGCTTTCAACTTCAATATTTAAAAAAAATCTTCCCGGGGGAGCATGCCCCTGGACCCCCCCAGAGGAGGCGACGACCCCCCCCTAAAGGATGTTCGGTCCACCCCCCACTTATACAAAATAGCACTGTACCCCTGCACCCCCCCCCCCCCCAACAACTCCTGGGCTAAGCCCCGGATCTCCTACAATCCTAAATCCGCCACTGATCTTAAGTATGTCCCAGGATTTATTGGAAAATTTATAATTGGCTTTAAAGATTTCAGGGACAGAATAAAATTGTAAGCAAAGCAAAACTAGATTCAGAGAATAACGTGCTCTTTCTTGTCCCTTACAAAACAACATGAACAATTAAGCTTGATACTTACTGAGGTGAAAGCATGACTTCCAATCTTGGATCCCTCACGCACATTCCTTTTAACTAAATATGCAATCAGACTTGTACAACAAGTTGTTCTTGAAACACCTCAAACGCTGTTATCTAGGAACTTTATTAAAAGTATTAAATGAAACTACACAGAAGTTAATCCTTGTGCTCCTCTTTCTCTTTACCAAAGGTTTGGGTAAATGCAGCGGCCCAGGTGTTTAACTCCATCGGAATAGCATTTGGCTCCATGATTTCAATGGCTAGTTACAACAAGTTCAACAACAACATCCTCAGGTAAACACTCTGTTTACCTCTGTTTAAAGCTGTTCTGTGTCTCTGACTATGAATATCCTCTGAAGATTTGGGTCTGTTTTTAATGCTTGCAGTGTACATATAAGGAAATCATCACACACTTCCAAAGATACAACAGAAAATACATGCAATAAATATTTACCACTTATCACAAATAATTTCAGGACCTCCCACTATAAACTCAAATCAAATCAAGTTTTATTTATATAGCACATTTATAAACGATTTTTGGTCGAGCCAAAGTGCTGTACATATAATAAAATTAGCCTACAGTAGAGACACTTTACAGCAAATACAACAACACAGATTGTTCAGAATATCAGTATGAGAAAAACGACACCCTCTGTCCTTAGACCCTCACATCGTACAAGGAACAACTTCCAGAGAAAACCCACAGTTTGAGGGGAAAAAATGGGAGATGACTTTACTCAGCAATATGCTTTGAGCTGAGAGCTGCTAGACTCACTCCAAGCCACAAAGTTCACCAGAGAGACATTGAGAAAGTATGACAGGAAATGAGGCTATACTATACTGAGTCTCATTAAACAAGAATATTGTTTTTATACAGTAAATGATGCTAAAGCTTCTCTGTGGGATGTAAAAAAAACACACACCTGCTGAGACAATTTTAGTTTTCACTTCGATTTTTACAATACTTCCTGCCAAACAGTGAGCTTGTTAATCCAACACACAAACCTCCTGAGTTTCTAAGTTACTGTAAACTGTACTGACTTAAAACTGGAGGATTTAAACTGGCTCGAGGACTCAATTGCAAGATCAGACAAGTTCAGAATGAACATCAGGCAAGGACAAAATTGAGGTGAAACTAGGAAAGTACAGAACAAAAACAACAAATGAAACACCAGAAGAGCTGTCTGCTTGACAATATGTAACCAGAGAAACTGGCAAAACCAGAATCAGAAATCCTTTATTAGTCCAACAGCGGGGAAATGTACAGTGTTACAACAAAAAGTGTCATAGCGGGTAAAAAAAGAAGACATGCAATAATAAAGAATAAACTAACTTATTAAATGTTGAGAAGAAAAGCACACATCAGTTGTACTATACTAAAAATAAAGACAAATGTGTAGGTAAGTGCACAACCATGGCTTATAAGGATGAGCAGCAACTTAAGAACTTAGTGACATACAGTATGTAATGTTAGGTGTTGAGACATTATAAAAGATGTGGGACATTCATTACAATGTAGTGTTTTTCAACTTGACTGACAACTGAAAACTAAATACACTTAGCATGCGGGAAGGATAGTGAGCGACAGGGAAATTAACCTTGGTAGCCGATGGAAGTAAGCAAAGTTTTGGAAAAGGAGAGCGTATTTAAAATAAAACTGAATGATTGAAATGACATTTAACAAGAATAAACATGACCTATAGAGCACGCTTACATTATTTATTTTGTCCTCCTTCTTTCCCAGGGATGCTTTGATTGTATCGTTTACCAACTTCTTCACTAGTATCCTGGCTGGGTTTGTGATCTTCTCAGCTATTGGCTACATGGCTCATATACATAACCTCCCGGTGGACAACATAGCAACAGATGGTAAGCATAAAGCCCGTAAAGAAAATGGCACCGCAGTTTTAAAGCTTTGTTTTATCATGGACTAAATGTAACTAAGACGTCAGAGTGTAACAGAAATAGAGAGGGACACACAAATATATCCCAGCCTCTGTTTTCCTTTCATCCTCCTGGGATCCTTTCTGCTCTCCCTTTCACGGAGAAACAAGCCACAGATTTCAAGACGTGCACATCTGCCGTGCATATTTAAAGTAGGCAGGTCATTCAGGGACATTTATGCTGCGCTTCCATTACAGTTTAGGAATTGGGGTAGTAACTATAGTAACGCAGTGTAGGCGGAGCCGTGACGTCATCTTCAATGCCAACCACAGAAAAACAACATCAGCCGTTAGCTGTTAGCCCTCAGAGCTCACAGCTCTTCATATCTGTTCAGAAACTAGACAAAAGTTAAACAAGTACAAACCACAGACTGTCTGTGTCATGGCGAATACAGTCGCTGGTTTATTTATGTCTGTAGCAGGGTTTCCGCTAGGATTTTTTCTCGCCGGTCAAATGTCCGAACAGAATTAATTTTACCGGACAAATTTGAAACTTACCGGTCATGTTTCAATAATAATAATAAGAATTGTGTAGCAGAGTTTCCGTTAGCAGGTAATCACCGGACTAGGACCGGATATGCTGATGTTTAAAACGCAGTTAATGGGGCTCATTTTTATATTGGTTCAGTTTATAATCGTACATTTTATAACAGATCAAAAAAATTCAGATTCATTTTTCAATAAATGACTCCACAAACAACAAACAACATAATTATTACATTCAAAGAAACTACTTGTAGTAGATGAAGTACATTATTCAAAAGTTTACATTAACTTTGAATAGTAACACGGGAGAAACGGATCCTCTCTTTTCCTCTCTCTCTCCCTCTCTCTCCTGACAGCCCGTCAGTTTCTCATGCATCGCGCTAAACAGTGGGCGGGGCTTCAGGTGATTATGCAGCAGCTGATCTGATCTCTCTCGCTCGTCCGGTTACACTTCACTCGTGTTTATGTCCATATCGATCAGATCCAGCTCTCCTGATCGGCCTTTATAGAGAGCACTGATCAAACTATTAAGAGTGAATATCGGCTGATAATGATCGGTGGCCAATCGATCAGAGCATCGGACATTTTCACCGGCAGGTTTTGAATTTACCGGTTTTTATTCAATTTTACCAGCTAAAAACCGGTAATTACCGGCTAACGGAAACCCTGGTCTGTAGGCCATTGTTGTGAGAGTGGACGGTCGGAGCATATACAACGTTAGCTTAACCGATCTCCATTCAGAAAACACGCTTTTAAAAAGGTTTTCGCCTGCCGTCTGTCTGCAGAATTGTTAATTAATTCATGGTTTTTACTAACCGGTATCAGTATGTTGTTACTTCAGCATCATTTTGAAACGTGCATTACAATTAAATCGATTTAATTGTAATGCGTGATCACGGAAAAATATGTTCATTTTGTTGTAGTTGCCAGCAATTATCTCACTAGTTTAGCAACTCAGCCCGGTTGTTGGCCCGGAAAGAACCTCAATTTTGGAGAGCCAGAAAACTGTGAAAAATTACCCGCTAGTCGGAACTACGCCTGGAAACGCAACCAAAACCGGGCCGCTTAAACCGCGCTGTAGTGGAAATGCGCCATTAGTGGAAGTTTACAATTTCTTAAAGCAGTTCTCTACAGATTTTACTTATGGAGCTCATTTTACACCTCTTCAGGTCTGGGAGTACTTCTCAGGCTGTTCTATAGTTTCTTTAATAAAAACAACTCTTATAATGCAATTATGGCAAGTACTGCAATAGAAACTTGATGTGTGTAATGAATACATCTTAAGGCTGCATTTTGGGAATTCTATATCCAATGTTATTGAGATTGACCCAGAATAGTGACTAAAAGTAAGGATATTTGATTCTCTTTCTTGTTTATTTCACTCTTAAAATAAAACTAGATTCTCCTTCCCATACTGACTAAAACAACTCCCTGACTAAAATGGGAGGTTGTTTTGCTTCTTCAGATAACATCAGAGGGGTTTAGTCAGGGCCTGAGTTCATCAAAACAATGTAAAACTGCTCTCTTGAATGACTACCTGATCTGATCTTCCTGTAAATATGTTTTGCTGATCATCGGTTACATTTCTTCAAAAGAGTAATCTTAAAAGTATATCATTTGTGTGTGTAGTCAGGGTGGGCCAATCAATGCATTTTCTGTATTCCTCCTCCTAAGAAAAGCAATGCCTCTAAATCCTTTTAGTGTTTGAGTTTAGGACCTTCTTCAATGCATGTAAAGGATTTTAACCTGCAATCACGATACAACACTGGCATTGCATCCTGTTTAAAGGTACAACTTGCTATACAAGTCAACAAGTCAAACAGGGTTATGCACTCTGTCTTCCTTTAGTAGCCGTAACTCACACCATCATTCATTTTGTATAACCAGAGCGTGTAAAAAAAAGTATTGTTTGGTCTTGTCCTTCAATTAAATAGTACACCAAGGTGCTCTTTAACTCCTCATGTCCTTTCAACCAGTAACTGGAAAATAGCTGAGTTTAAGTTTAACCACAGGTTCATGAACCTAGCTGAATTTGGGTATATTTGTTTAATTGTGCATCTAGGCTTACTAACAACTTCTGTACTGTGTGATGTCTCAGGTCCTGGCTTGGTGTTTGTTGTGTACCCTGAAGTCCTCTCCACGATGCCCGTCCATCAGCTGTGGGCTCCTCTCTTCTTCTTCATGCTGCTGTGTCTGGGCCTGGACAGCCAGGTGAGCATCTCTCACACACTCATATAAACACAGTGGCCCGACTTTAGTTTTTAAGGAAGCAGGCAGATATGGGGAAATAGTGCAAAACGGTTTTACGTTACTTAACTCATGTCTTCATAAAAATGACAAAAGATGTATCCCCGGTTTCTACAACTGTGCACATTCAGGTTGACTATTTGTCTCTGCCTGTTAACCCAACTGTGTCCACCTTTTGGCCATTGACATGGAAAACAATAATCACTTACAATTTGAAGGTGTGTTTAACTTAAAGGTGGGGTAGGTAATTTTGGAGAAACCAGCTCGAGTGCGCTAGAATTTGAAAATACACAACCGGAGAAAATCTGCCACTTCCTTACAGAGCCCCTCCTCCAACACACACAAACGCGCACATGACCAATGACGGCACGAGATAAGTTTGTGCACAGATGGAAGGCTGACAGGCAGGTAGGCCATCCAGGTACTTTAGCCGGTCCGGCTCAGATGATTGGTCGTGCTTTTTACAGTACTACGGCTTCCACAGATGAACTTTTTTAATGGATTTTTTGTCAAAGCACTTCAGATATTCATTGCTATCGGGATGTTAAGAGCATTCCATGGAATATAACAAAAAGTGTATCTCGAGCCGGTTTCTCAAACTTACCTACCCCACCTTTAACCTTTATTTTGTATTTAAAATGGTCAATATACATATTGGTTCAAGTATAATCTGCAATCTTTAGGTGATATATTTTTCTTCTCTCCCTTATATGCTAAACAATTATTTGTATTCCTTTCTCGCACTAATCTCTTTTGTGGTTACACAGGTCTTTGCACAGACTCATAATTGCATCCTAAAAATAAGTGCGAGAATGACTTGAAGCCAAAACAAATCAAGAGGAAACCACTTTTGACACAGTCATTTTCATTACTATTTTTAAAACGCAGTTTGTGCTTTTTTGTGTGCCACAGTTCGCCACAGCTGAGGTAGCCATCACGTTCATAAAAGATGAGTTTGGCCCACAAGTTCTGCGTTTCTTAAAGAGAGAAGAGCTGCTGACCCTGGCTATGTGCATCGTTGGCTTCGCTTTGGGGATTCCTCATGTGACCAAGGTACCGTCTGTGACAGCTAAACTCTTTTACTTCTCAGAGAAACATATCTGAGGATGTGTGGTAGCCTAGTCGTGGTATGGTTTGGTCATGTTTGTCTTCCTCTTCCTCTTGTCCTACCTGCACAGGGAGGTATCTACGTGTTTCAGCTGATGGACCACTACACGGCTGTGGTCTCCCTCGTGTTCTTGGCTTTCTTCGAAGTTGTCGCTGTCTGCTGGATCTTTGGTAAGATTGCGTTATTTGGTCAAACGCAGACGCCACCAAAATCTGCTTTTGCTGGATATTTATTCAACTGAATTCTTACATATATTCACAACAGGAAGAAATCTGAATTAGTGGTTTTCTCTCAAGTGTTTAATCAGCCTCTCCCATCAGGTGTCCCACGTTTCTGCTTGATGATCACGAGAATGCTGGGAAAAACTGCAAACATCTACTTTCGTGTCTGCTGGGGGCTGCTCTGCCCGGTATTGGTGCTGGTGAGGGTTAAAGAAGATTATCTGTGCAATAATATTATTAATGATGGTTATTTAATACATTTGTTAATACTGTCCTTTTCCCTTCATAGTGTATACTGATCGCCAGCATTGTCCAGTACACTCCTGCTCACTATGAGACGTACACCTACCCGAAGTGGGCTGAAGGGGTGGGCTGGGGGGTCTCTCTGGTCTCCATTGTGTGGATCCCAATTGGAGCCATTCATGAGATCTGCAGCAACAAAGGCTCATTTCTTCAGGTAAGTGAAAGTCATTATCAGACAAATGAAGGAAGCTTATGTTTAGCTATTTAAAGGCTCCTGTGCCTGTGAGGTTAAGCTCTAAAGGCCCACAGCAGTGCCTAACTTCATGTACAATGCTAACGTGCTGTGGATTTAAGTATGAAGCTTACCATCTCGGCATGCTCATCTGTTAAGTGACTCAAAACAAAGAACATTTGGACGAGGCGGATGTGAATGTCATAGATGCAAAGGAATATGTCATTAAATAATGTGATGACAACAATTCCTCCTGAGCACATGTTTGTACCATATATTTATATTTTACAATCTATCCAGTAGTTGATAAGATTAAGACCGCAACAAAGTGATGGATCGACAGACAAACATTGCCATTCATACAGTCACAACAGGGGCTAACAAACGGGAGATATCAGTGCGTTTTGTGCAAAGCGGGGCTGGGGGAAATAAGAAAAACTGTTTTGTTCTGTTTGTACTTAAAAAACATTTCCTGAAAGGTTTGTTTCTAACACAGTGCTTTCTCTCACCCTCAGAGAGTTAAAACAGCTACGATTCCCACACTAGACCCGGATGCTGACTATGCCCTGCCGGAAAAACAGAACATAGACAACCCGGCGGCTGAAAACCTGATGACTTCAGTGGCATGACAAGCAATACAACCATATATGTGCGTATATACAAAACAAACTGTGTTAGGGCTTCTGGTGATGGCATATTTAGATTCAACTTATTGTCATTACACAGTGCAGGTACCATGTAACGAAACGGTTTCTCTGCATTTGACCCATCCTAGTGTTAGGAGCAGTGGGCTGCCATTATGTACGGCGCCCGGGGAGCAGTGTAAGGAACGGTGCCTTGCTCAGGGACACCTCGGTAGCACTTGGTCTTTCCGGGACTTGAACTGGAGACCTTCCAGTTGCCAAGCCAAGTCCCTATGGACTTCGCCACCACCGCCCTAACATTTACACTGTCATACACAATCTTTTTGTATATCATAACATTACAATGTAATCATATTTGTTTTACCAAAAGACCGATACTTTACTGGACCTTTTGCACATTTGTAGCTGCCGTTGACTTAAAAAGCACAAAGAGCCTCCTTTGTACCTTTTACAGATGGGAGAACGAAAACAGATTTTGAAAGAGATTGGATATGTTGTACACCAAGTAAAGAATACTTTATTTAATTTAGGTATGAGTGATTGTTTGCCCTGTAAAGATTATACAGGGGTTCATTCCAACCAAATATAGCCACTTAAATTATTATTTCATCCCCCTCCCAAAAAAGAATGCCCAGTGTATATTTGTGTTGTGGTGATGTTTTATCTAGCTATGTGTAAATAAGAGTCTATTAGGTATCAATGATAGAGGCATTTAAACTTTTTAAAGAGCCCTGTTTGAAGCTGGGAAATAAAGCCTTATTTGGCCTAAATGTTATGTTTGTGGCCTTTAAATCCATAACACATCGTGCTGTTATGTTGTTAAATGTAGGGTTCAGGCAATCTTCATCTACTTAAAAAGTTGAGAGAGTTGAGCATTGGCTAGGTATTCTGGTTTTGGTGGTCAGCACCTGAAGTAGTCTATACAAAAACTATTTTAATTTCAAACCTTTATTTAACCAGATTGGTCCCATTGAGATCATAGATCTATTTTTCAAGGGAGACCTGCAGCAAATAGGTTCCACATGAAACATAAAACAACACAAGACATCATACAACATATTTACAGGCTACATTTACATACTTATCGACATTTACAAGTACCCATAGTTTCAAAGAGCATTTCACTTTGACTAGCTTTAAAAACATGCAGAGGAATGAAATTGCTCAGTTTCAATGCTTGCTGAAGACTGTTCCAAGCAAGTGGAGCTGCGCACATAAAAGCTGTCTTACCTAAGACAGTCCTTGCTCTTGGCACATCTAACAAGACTACATCATGCAATCTCAGACAATAGCTGCTTGCAACTCTCTGCGTTATCAGAGAGCAGATATAATACGGGAGTTTACCCAACATGGATTTATAAATAAACGTGTACCAATGACTGAGCCTCCGTACAGTAAGTGATGGCAGACCAGCCTTGGTATACAGTGTATGGTAGGGGAAACACTGGTAATGTGTAAGTGCTTTACAATTAGTGACAAATCTCAGTGCGCTGTGATAGGCGGCATCTAACTTGTTCAGGCAATGGGCAGGTGCATTCATATAGACCAGATCACCATAGTCCAGCACAGGTAAAAAGGTCACAGTGACTAGCCTTTTCCTGGCAACAATGTTGTTGAATATAAAAGTTAGACATAACTTCTCCTCTGTTGGCAGCTGAACGTGTGCTGTTATTCCCAAGACATAACAGGCAAAGGTAAATGGGTATACGGACTGTTACCCTTTAACACGGTGTAAAGGTGGTCCGTGTCTAAATTTACATCATGTCCCAGCTGCTGGTACATGCTCGAAAACATTTTAACTTTAAGAATGTCTTTTAGTTGGAACTCCAGCCAGAGTTCCAACTAAAGACATTTCATTATCATTTCAGCAGCAGGTTGTCGGGCCTGTCCAGCCTAAATTAGAACACAGATAGCATCCCAGCCTGAAGGGATGGAGATAAAGACACTTGTCAAGGTGTCGTTCATTTTTGTAAAGCATTTTGAATTGCCTTGTGTTGAAAGGTGCTACATAAATAAACTTGCCTTGCCTAGGTGTTTTAATTGCCTAAGTGCCTAAACTGCCTTCACAAAAAATGAAACTCACAGTTGAAATAAAAAGCATAAACAGAACCAGACAAATAGCAATTTCTCTCAAATGCACTCATATTATCTTTGTGCAATGCGGTTTGCTGTAAATCTTCAGGGAGACTCAGCAGGTTAATGTTATACTGATGAGTACTGAGCTCAAAGGACAGTGAATCTGTCCCGGGATTTTGTCTACAGATTGCTAAATGGGTTAATGTTATTTTTCAGCCATGCGTGTGACATTTTTTTAAGTATCATGTAGCAGGCAACTCACAAGAGTTTTAGAGATTAAAAGTGGTGCCTTTGATCTGCTTTCACAAAGCTGAATTGGGCTGATGAGTGTAGATAATCTTTAGGAAACGTGTCCTTTCCATTCAGCGTTCCAGATGGTATCGGCCCAGAAGCTGCTGGTATTCACTGACAGAGAGGGAAGACAAACAGTTCATTAGTAGTATCGGTTTTTTCACCTCAAACCTTTTTTTTTTTTTTAAATGATTGACCTCCTCTCTTTGTCTAGGAAGAGTTTAAACGCAGTTTGTGCCAGTTCAAATGAATAAAAAGGGTTTAGTCAGTGTTGGAAGGGCAAGCTTTGGGTAATATATAATGTAGATGACCTATCTCAACTGGAAATAACCAGAAGAGATTGTCTAAAGTGTTGAGCCCTACATTGTGCTCTTGGCCTTTCCTGTCTTAAAGGTAGCTTATCAAACAGAGCCTCATCCGGAGGGCCGAATGTTATATTTCATCTCAACATGTATTTGTTTTAACATTTGTGGAAGAAACTAACATGTAGAAATTAAGAAATCTGAGGCTTAATACGGTTTGGGAAATGTTACAAGAGAAGCATCTTGGAACTTAATGTTAAGTGCCTTTAATGAAAGACGTTTTGTGTTTAGATGTTCTATATTGAATACAAAAACCAAAACCTGTATTTAGGATGTTGCATGTACATTCTGCTGCTGTTGTAAGCTGTATGAGATGTAGAGTGTTTGGATCTTGTTAAGAAAATACTGTGGTTGTGGGTAATTTTGAAAAAAGGAGTGATGCTGCCTTTGTTCGTTTTTCAACCAAAAATCACACCTGCTGACCTCACAGATCCTCTCCATCAGTGTGGTCAGCTGTGGCAGTTTTGCTAATATGTTACGTGTGTATGTTTAAGTTCTCACACAATGTAACAGTGAGCATGCTAATCAGACTTTATGCAATAAAACTATATTTGTAAGGTGGGATTGTTTGTTTTCTCATGTTTACGTTTGTTGAACAAAATCCTACAAATCACTGCCAAAATCAAATGTTTTTCCAAGTAAATATGTTTAATTTCTCTTGCAATTTTTGTTATCTCATTTCTAGTATGTTGTTGCTCCACTGATTTATGGTGTCTTAACATTTTGTTAAATAAAAAGCCTTATTTCTTTCTCTGGTGTGTTAATATCTAAATATCAGCGTCCCTTGCATCACCCCACAGAGTCACTGGGTGGCAGTAGAACAGCAAAAACAACACCAACACCAATCTATTCTGCTCTTGTGTCACATTGTACATCTTAAATAAATGATTTGATGATTCTTTGTACAGCTTTAAATGGTGACAACATATTTCATCATAGGGATCATTTAAGCAGCACACACACATGTGTAAAGGCATGTTTACAGCAACTCTCCAGCCATGCTTTATTGCTTTGTTAATGCTGTTCTAGTGGTTTGATTGTGTTTTTTATTTCTATTGTAATGCATGCAACATTGAATACAACATTTCCGAATGACTGAATAACATTTCGCCGTGTGTTCTTACCCGAGTGAATGTTAGAAAAAAACACTTATTACTACATTTGGATGTGCTGCTGTTGTTGTATTGGATTTTAATAAATCCTGTTGGAAATCGTACAGTAAGACATTTCTATGCACTAAGGGGGTTTATTGATTTGGGTTAATGGTTTCATTTAAACTGCCTACCAGCACCACCAGTTCATATATTTTCAGAACGGATGACCGCACTGGGCCCTATCTACTGTCTCAGTGTGGTCAGTGCACTGAGCTGCAGAGTGTAAACCAGAGCAGAGTCAGGATAAATGTGAATGCGGTGCTCTAGGGCCGGGGAAGTTAATCAGACCTCTTGTCATGGAGTGGTGCTGCAGCAGCGCCCTTAGCACAACTGTGTGTTAATCAATACCTCCTCCCTGCTCCCTCATGACAGCGGATCATGGGCACTAAATTAGCACTGGGAACGCTGGTTGATCAATTGCCACAGACAGTGCAGCTCAAGGGGCAGTAAATCAACGTTTATACGTGGCAGAGGGGTGGTGTTTTTTAGTCGAATGGGCAATGAAGGGGAGATAGGTCACTGTCTATCTCCTCTGAGGGGTGTGAAGACGTTAATCTGTGTCAGGTAGAGAGTTTAACCAGTGGCTGCTGTTGGAGCTGTTTCAGGCTGACTTTTCTTGAGTAGAAATAAATTGTGCAGGAAATCCACTCATCCTCGCTGCTCCACAAAACAGCTGTGCTTAAAAAAAAGAGCCAAAACTGGGTTACTGTCTGTTAATGAACTTCAAGGGGCAACGTTTCACTCCCTTGTGACAACTTCTTTTTATTTTCCCTCCTGTAGTGTTCCTCTGTTACTCCACACCCTTATTTTGATACTTCCTTGCTGTGTATTGTGTAAAAGGAAGATGGTATTTGTGTGTGTGTTTCTGTCTATCTGTGTGAATGTTTGTTTAAAGCTGATTAACAAGCACAGATCAAGGTCGATAACATACTGCTACTGTCAATCAATCAATCAATCAATCAATGTTTATTTATATAGCCCAATATCACAAATGTTACATTTGTCTCAGTGGTCTTCACAGTTTGTACAGAATATCAGTATGACAATACGACACCCTCTGTCCTTAGACCCTCACATCGTACAAGGAAAAACTTCCGGAGAAAACCCACAGTTTAAAGGGAAAAATGGGAGAAACCTCAGGGAGAGCAACAGAGGAGGGATCCCTCTCCCAGGACGGACAGACGTGCAATAGATGCCGTGTGTAAATTGAAAAGATAATACATTTCCAACATAGGTAGTCCAAATATTTGGAAATGCATGTGTGTATAATAGGAAGATGAATCCACGAGGATATCCATCCAGGACCTATGATCCAGGACCACAGCCACGACTCAAGGACACAGGACCGCAGGATCATCCATGACTCCGGATCCCAGCGTATATAGACACCAAAAAGAAAGAAATTTGGGGAAGCTGGGTTAATCGGAACATGAGAGTACACAGGTATAGACAGAGAGAAGGAAGAAGTAAGATGTCCCCCGACAAACTAAGCCTATATCAGCAAAACTAGGGGCTGAATCTAATCAGCCCTAACTATAAGCTTTATCAAAAAGGAAGGTCTTAAGCGCACTCTTAAAAACGGATAGGGTGTCTGCCGCCCGAACACAAACTGGAAGCTGATTCCACAAATGTGGAGCTTGATAAGAAAAGGCTCTGGCTCCCATTGTACTTTTACAAATACTGGTCAAATACAATACAGGAGTTTTCCCTGATCTTTAGCCTCATCTTTCACATGCATGATGAGTTCATAGTGATGGCCCTTCACTGCAGCTGCTTTGGACTTTCCTCAAGCTCTTTGAGGTCAAAATATGAGGAGGATTACTATGAGGAAGATATAATGAAACCTGTTGTGTTTCTAGTGAAATCAGCTTTATTTATTTCCGTCACTCTTCAAAACCCTTGTGTGTGTATGAAGACAACGTGAAGTTAACTAGATGTCATTTTATTGTCATATAGCCTACAGTAAAGGTCTGTAAGAAGTGCAGGGCAAAAAGACTAATGGGACTGTCGAACTAGTAAAGTTTTGAGATCAAACTAATAAACTAAATCTCCAAAGTAAATATAAGAAGGATACCAGAACCATCTCAATGAGCGTTTAAATATTGTAAGAAATCTACACATAGAGGTACATGCATGGGTGGTTGTATATACCATACAAGCTCACACAGATTTCTATGTATAAACAATATCTGTATGTACATACATTCAAACTCCAGTTGTTTGTGATTAATTCATGGGATTATTGTTGCACCTGCAATGCTAATTAGAGATTTCCTCTCTTGTGTTTTCCCAATCTCCAGGCAGAACCGACACACTAGTGGGTTGTTACAGTTCTCTATAGTGAGGAGGTGTAATCAGCGTATAAATATATGCAAAACAAAGGTACAAAGGTTTGTATTAACATTGCAAAGAACGAGGATGGAAAAAGCATTTGGCCTGAATCCCACTGCTTGTGAATTAATGTAACACATCAGCCTGTTCAAAGGTTTTACATCACAGTCTTTACATTTAATACATACAATTTGTCTGAGCAAGCATATTTGTTTATTTATGGTTTCCATTTCAACCAAATAAAATGCTAATCAGTGTATCTTGCCAACTATTCATATGCAGATAAGAGCTTCAGAGGCTGCTGCTGCTGCTGCATAACTGCCTTTGTTTAACTAGCACTTTTAGGGAGCTTTCCTTCAGTCTGTGTGTGCATACATAACGAGTTTGTCCCTAAATAGAGCTCACCTCGTGCTGGTTTTGAGGCCAAAGCTCGTGATATTAGTTGGCCTTCCTCCCTAAAATGAACTGCTGTTATACACTAACAGGGATACATTTTACTTTTCATGAAACATGGATGTATATTTATGTTTACATGTATATCACTCATTGCAGCAATTCATTTTTCCTATACAATGGTTTCCATTCTAAAATAAAACTAATCATATCAGGTACATCCAGGGGCGGACTAGCCATTGGGAATACCGGGAGTTTCCCCGGTGGGCCGGTGCTGTGTGTGGGCCGGAGGGCCAAAAAAAAAAATTATCTTTTTTTTTTCCCTAAATCCTACCGGCCCACATTTGTAAGTGTTCCGGCCCAGCCCAGCCCAGTGGGGTGTGGCCAGGGTTGGGTTGTAACGGAATACATGTAACGGTGTTACGTAATGAGAATACAAAAATCAAGTAACTGTATTCAGCTCGCGTTACATTTGAAAAACGAGTAATCTGATTACAGTTACTTTCGTAAACCTGAAGTGAATACATTTTGGATTACTTATTGGAATTATTGGTGGAAAGATTTCCTCACAACATTTAATATTCATTACTAAAGGTACAGCCGAATCATCACAGCGCACAAAACCGCGCAGATGGACCAAAAAGGGGAGCGTTTGAAAAAAATGTGCGGGTCCGCTCAGTGAAACAATAACAACGAATAATGGAGGAACAAAAGTCTGCGTTTAAATCGTGTGTGTGTGTGTGTGTGTGTGTGTGTGTGTGTGTGTGTGTGTGTGTGTGTGTGTGTGGTTAAAACACATCAGCCACACCGCTCTTTAGCCTTTCTAATGATTCTGAAGGTAAACGCAGTGAAGGCGGTGCGTGAAAGGCGGTGCGTGAAAGGCGGTGCGTGAAAGGCACTGCGCGCTCCTCTTCTCAGAGGCTGAGTTAACCCTCCCGCTGCCTCCTGGTGCTGCAGAGATGTCATGAAGTGAAGGAGGTGTTCCTTCTATAAACAGCTGCGGGCAGCAGATCCTGTGAGAGTCACAGACATGAATACATAGATCAAGGCAGACTGGTGCACACACTCTCCTGTTTTGCCAATCCGGTGCTTAAACAAATATAGCTCTACACCCCTGGCCGAAATGTCCTTAAAATGAAGTCCGAGTTCGACATTTTAATTCATGTCCTGCCAACACTGGCAGGACAGAAGGCCACACGCCCGTTCTAAGCCATGTCCTCACATCCCAAGCTGCATCCCCAAAAAGTTTATTATGTTGTTACAACAGGGTTCAGGGGGGAGTGGCTGTACGGCTGTACCCGTAGGATAGAAAAGGGGGAAGTGATGTCTGACTCAGAGGTCGCACGGCTGTGGAGAAGAACGTGTTGCCCACATTCTGTTACTGAGTTTAGGCTAGTTAGCTAGCAGGTTTATTGTTTTGGTTGCAGTCACTTTTGCCTCCACTTGCTGTTCAAATAAATGTTGAAAGAAAAAGTTAATCTGTTTACAGTTCTGTTTTATATGGGTGTTGAAGAAGAAGAAGAAGAAGAAGAAGAAGAAGAATTGGGAGGGATGAAACCCTCTTTAATGGTCTCACATGCAGAGCACACAGCACACACAGTGAAATGTGTTCCCTGCTTTTAACCCATCCTAGTACCAGGAGTCTAGTACTCCGAGCAGTGGGCAGCTATTGTACAGCGCCCGCGGAGCAATGGGAGTGAGGGGGGAAAGGGGATGTCCGGTGCCTTGCTCAAGGGCACCACGGCAGGAGGTGAACTGGGACCTCTCCAAGTAGAAGTCCACACTCCAAATAGGTCTGGTCGGGGACTTGAACCGGCGACCCTACGGCTCACAGTCCAAGCCCCTACTGACTGCCATAGATTTAGTCCCTAATTTTGCTCTCAAAATGGACCAGATTGATGCATTTAACTTCAACATTTAAAAAAAAATCTTCCCGGGGGAGCTTGCCCCCGGACCCCCCTAGAGGAGGTGAGGTCCACCACCTGCCCACACCCCCTGTTAAATTGTCTCACCCACATTGAGGATGCTTCCTACGCCCATGTTTTATTCCATGTGTCAAGTCAGGCAAATTGGGTCAAAATGTTATTGCATCAATGATCTGTTAACATTAAAATCACTAAATATATGCCGTAACTATTTTGCTCTAGGCAACTCAAGGGCTCAGGTAATGTGATTACTATATGAATAATTGTCCAAAATAACATAAAATGCATAGGTTTTTTTGTTAAGTTACATACTTTCGTCGCCGGCCGGCCGATACATGCCGCGCATTAAGTGGGCCTGTCTGTCAATTAATCCCCGTGCCACTTTTTCCCCCCAGTCCGTCTCTGGGTACATCAGTAAGATGTATTGTCGGCTGCTTTTTAGTAGATCTCATTTATTTTAACCAAGGTATTCTATTCATAATGTTTTACTTGTGGCAGATGTTGTTTGACCGTGTCCCTTTTTAGTTGTTGATTTGGATTAATCGTAAATCGTCAAATAGTCCCATGACTGAGTGTTAGAGCCTGGTTAGAGCCAGTATTTTGATTTTATAAGAAAGGCCAGCTAATTGTGACGTCTGTAGTCAACGTACTATAAAGGACTACAATTCCCACGGCGCCTGTGCTAAAGCCACAGTGATGGGCAACCTGTTGAGAGACGCCGTCGAGGAACAGTTTTTAACCATTCTTTCACACACAGTGACGTCACGAGCTACCCACAATGCAACGCGCGCCATATATATATATATAAATACGCCATTTTCCTGGAGGTGCAAATATCCTGGAGGTGCTAATATAAACAGCTAGCTAACGTAGCCAGGCAGAGCGCACTAGTTTTTTTTTATGAATTAACGACCGAAGAAATCGCTGCATGTCTTCGGATTACATCTCTGGACTTGAGGGGTGTGCTCTAGGTCGTTACCAGCGTAAACTAGAGCTGTGTGGGTTGTCGGATTGCCCTTACAGACTGCCTGCAGATGTATGGAAAAACGACCCTCGAAAGTGGCCTTCGTCGATTTTGGCTGCATCTACGTCTAATTTCTGGAAGCACCAGGTGAATACCCCACTTGTCACAATAATATTATCATGCCATTGCATATATGTGGTATTTTAGAGTTGACTAGATATTGATTAAGGCAATAGACTATTATATTCAGTACAGGAAGCTTAGCAACACCTAGACGGTGTACGGCTAAACCCTCGGCCTGCTTGCACCTCGCGTAAAATGGCGGATACCGGAAGTACGGTGTCGCCCTCGGCCTGTCTTTTATCTCTCTGTCTTACATGTTTTCTTTGTATCATAGCAGAAGACAACATTTTTCCTTGTCAGTGGGTGCAGGACCAAACTGCTTCTTCCATGCTAACCTAATGAGATTGCACAGAAATTGCTTTCACAAAGTTGGCAGGGAAGTGAATTTGGCCCCGGGGCTGATGAAGCTTCTGCATGCCATTCACATCCACATCCCTTTCAATATGAGGATTGTGGTGTGTGCCTTTATTCAATTTAAATTACATTTTGTAAATCAGCATCCTAGTTCAATTCATTTTATCATCTCTCCCCTACAATGTCCCCAAATATAGGCCCTCATTTGCATAATATTGGAAACCTTATTTTGCTTTTATGTTTCTTTAGATGGAAGACACTAACAAAGGCTTGCCTTACCTCACTCATCATACTGTATGTATCCCTTAAATAATGACATCAAAGTCGTTTTTTCTCTCAGCCACAAATATGCTTCTCCTTGATGACAAGGATTCGTATCGGGGAAAACAACATACTTGTTACTGAGATTCTCTTTTGCTTCATTGAGTAAAGATTATCCTCCTTACTTATGATACGCAGGAATGTCTAATCTCCCACTCTCAAATGTCCTTTTCTCAACTCATTGTAAACATGGCAGTTATCTGATACTCGTTATCTCCACTTTTGGCGTGGATTGCTTATCCCCACAGACCACATGCTGATGGCTCATCTGAATGCTCCTTTTACAAACACAGCATGCTTTATATTGTTGCCCCATCGCACAGGTTAACGAAAAGACTAAAAGAAGCAAGGTTCCATGCACTGATCCCTGGGGGACACCTCAAGTAAGCCTCTGTCTAGGATAACAAATGTGTTCAATGTGTTCTGTTGATTTTGCTATAATATTTCTTGATGTCCTACAACCTGGATGGACCAGTAAAAGGTCCAGTATGCTTCAACGGAAGAATGTTAATGGTTGAACACCTTTTGCTTAAAACATGAACGATTTTTCAACATGCCCCTTTAAGGTGCAAGAAAAGGCGTGTGTTCATGTTTTTAAGTTAGATATGAAGGAGACCTTGTATCATATAGCAGACTTCTCTCCTGCTCAGTGCAATAGTGAGCTCTGCCTACAATAGAAACCTGGCATTACTGCTTTGAGCTGGATTTGGTCAGCTGTAAATAGATAATGTCACTATATTATATCAAGTTGATGCATTATGAAAGAATATTGTAAATGTTGTGCTTTACAGGGCAGATATGTTTGTTAGTTTGCAACTTACTTTCAGTTGGACTCGACTAGAATGTGCTATCCATGAACCGTGTCAACAGCAGTGCTGTTTCTTTTTGACATTGACTGTGTAACAGTGCCAACAAGGACAGAGAGAAACAAAGAAGACAACTTCCTTCCCTTTTGAGGTCATCTGAACTTCTTTTAGTTGATGGTGGCAGCAAAAGACGTGAAAGTGAGGGAGGATATCGCCGAGGCAAATTGCACCACAAAGTGGCTCAACTCTCCTCTGCATGCTCAGAACGGATGATGCTGACACAACTGCCATTTGACAGCTACTTAAAAAAAAATGGTATTCATTCAGACATAATAAACAACAGACACCCATAAGATGGTATGTGAGTGCTCAGAAAAAACCACTGACTGGTAAAAGCGATACAAAAATTAAGGGGAGATGTTGTAACAAAAAATATGACTCACTCAATGTTGTGTGTGTGTATGTGTGTGTGTGTGTGTGTATGTGTGTGTGTGTGTGTGTGTGTGTGTGTGTGTGTGTGTGTGTGTGTGTGTGTGTGTGTGTGTGTGTGTGTGTGTGTGTGTGTGTGTGTGTGTGTGTGTGTGTGTGTGTGTGTGTGTGTGTGTTGCCATGAACAGTAAAGCTCTGGTTTTGTAACTGCACAATTTGACACCCTGCAATATCCTGAAAGACACAAAGTCCAATTACCAGAATGAGTTTTTGTTACACAGGATACATACAAAACCAATGGCTGAATGAACACAGAAAGAAAATCCTCCTCTGTAAAGTAGGTTAATGCATATTGCTCACAGATGTGGAAATGCGTTGAGGTCAATCAAATTGGTTTGGGATTGAAAAGCATCACTGCAATTACTTTCCACAACACATGAAGTCAATGGCCTTGTTACTGTTTTTTTCAGACAGGCTTTTAGTGTGTTGTAATGTTTACACAAGTGGCTTTAACTCTATTTCTCAAACTTAGGAAGAAGATTGCTTAAAGAGGATGTTTTTTAATGACAGGAAGCTGCGAAGTACTCAGATTTGCACGAATGCACTTTATTTGAATTGCTATTTGAGGAAGTTTACTTTAAGTTGTATGGGCAAATGGAAACATTGTGAAACACTGATTGTTATACAGTGACATCAAACGGTATAAGATGATTTCCTAAAATCATGGAAATCCCAAATATTCATGGTTATTAAAGTATATGACACACACACACACACTTCTTCTTTGTCTGTGTTGCCACTCATCATGCAGACTGCAGTCATTAATAATACAAGGCGGGAGTCAGTGCGGACAAAAGAAAGGGTGGAGCTTTCACACAGTTTGGCAGATATGAGGGACTGCAACAAAGCCTCTTGATGTGTCAAATCCAAACCATTTATCATTGTCTGCAGTTCATCCACAATTTTGTATGCTCTTGAAAAGAAGGAAACATCTTATTATTATGGTTGGCGAAAGTAGCTTAGATTAACATCAGCATACCCTACTTTTACATGAATGTGAAATGTTTTAATAAAATAAGCAAATATGTACCAAAAAAATCAGGATGTGCTTTTCTTAAGAGGGTTTGATTTTGTTGAAGCTGAAGCGCTGAGTGTGAAACTGATCGCACAGGAAGCGAGACTACCAGCAAAAACATCCCAGATTGTGTCAGATGTGTCTAATGAGAAAAGCCAGGCAGCAGAGACAAAAGGATCAAATGAAACTCAGAAGAGATACAGTATTTTTTCATGCTGACTGAACGATGTAGGTCTCCGGTAATACCACCCCTGGCTACAGCAACGACATTGAGACTCTTCCTGAATAGCAATTACATCCCACGGCTAATTTTACAGCCTTGGTCTTCCGATTGTTTTTAGTGTCTAAAATCGACAGTCAAATATGATCTGTCCTTGATCGTCGGAGTGCTACTGCCAGTAGTTTAAGTTGAGTCCTAAGGATAATCTCATCATTAATTCATATTTCTAATTAAGTCAGTGTGCACTTTAAATAATGCAGGATCTATTTTTTTTTTAAGTTTCAGAGACTGCTGAATTATTAATGCAAGCAGCCATCATCAGGTCTCATAGAGTTCTGCTACCTCTGTAAATCCTCCTACACCTGCTCCCTCCTCTCAGTCTTCATCTCTGCCCATTTGTCTTAATCTCCATTTAATCACCATTTCTTACATTACAACCCAATATGTCATGATAGTGCCTTTAGCTGTCCAAGAGGGTTTTCAGTGTTATTGTTATATGAGTGCTAGTGCTGAAACCTCACAGAAAGGACACAGTTTGAGAGAGAAGTCAGCTCTGCTCTCTGTTTTCTGGTACTTTACCCAGTCAGTCACAGCAAAACTGTTTCTCAGACTGTCATTTCCATCACACAGAATATGGACTGACATTGGGCAGATGGATAAAGTCATGTTGAACAATTACATACTTCACTACATGACAAATATTGACAGACTTGTTTTCTAGGTTTCTGTGGATGCAGGTTCACCAGAGTGCTAAATATTTACAGGAGGTAGTGTGAAAGTCGTATTTTCAGCTCTAAACAGAGATGATGAGGAAACTATTACTGTTAACATAAAGCAGCATGGATAACACTCTTTCATCACTCATCATGTGGATAATGAGAACAATTGCTTTGCAAGGATAATGTTATGGTTGTCAAGGAAAACAACCTGGTAGTTAGTGCAGTGTTTTGTGGTCATGTGCTTTGTGCCTTAATCTCTGAGGACAATGAGAGCTGCAGTTACTGTATACATCTTCCCTGTTGTGGGAAGCTCACCATGTCTGATTTCAAGTTGTTTAGGCTTTTTGCCTGAGCAAATGTTGTTAAAAAGGAAATCAGCATGCCGTATTCTGAGCATTGACAGCTTCCAGTGATATAATAGACAAATGTTCATAAACGTCCTCGCAAAGCAAACTGAATTGTATGTTAAAAACACTCAAACAGACGATAACTCACAACCTAAAGCTGTAAACTTGCTTATGTAATTGTAACTGTTGCCATAAAAAGCTGCAGGAGGAGTGGGAAGCAAGTGGTTATTGGTTTAAATGTCAACAACCGAGTGCAGCAACTACACTTATCGACACTGTTATTCCCGTTTGAAATCAATAGGAACTATTTCAGAAAGGAACTGTAAGGTTTCTCATCAGCTAGAAATGATTACCACTGTGCATAAAAGGACAAAACACACAGTGGTAGTGATGTCTTTTTTTAACGTGACAGACTCAGGAGCTTTTACTGTTGATGAGATCGGAAATCATGGATCGGCCCCATGAGCGTATGGCCAACAGCCAATAAATCACTGCGCCGATCAATAAGCATGACAGGGGATTATCAGCTCATTGACCTGAGCAGTGCAAGTAATATCCCAGTGGAAAATGAGAAGAGGAAAACTAAATCAATTGTCTTTGTTGTATGTGACTCCAGTCGTGATATAGGCCTTCAAAGTGTTAGCTGGATGTTTATTTTACTCTCCCACATTTTACTGAGCAAACAACATCAGATCATAATGTATAATTCATCCTTTCTAGTTCCAGCTATTAAAAAGTTATCATTATCTGTTGTGATGGCTAACCTGAAGGGAATATATTTGCATCCGGTAAGAGTTTGAACATCTTTTCACACTGTCACATTGCAAGACATGTGACAAATACATTTCTCATATAAAACTCACAATAATGAAGCATGAGGTTCTGTTCACAGAGAAAAAGCTACATTGTTCTCTTGGGTGAAAGCTCCCTCCATACAAACAGGCGATGTGTGGGATTTATGCATAAAGTTATCTTTGATAGACTTTGTACTAAGGATATTTACTGCATTGTATGTGCAAATCTAAAACCATGAATTCCCCTTTAGTTATGTTGTTGTTGTGTGTGCTATCTGTGGTGACAACACCCATATGTCAGATGTTGTCATTAAACAGAACCCCCAGAAGCACCATTTAACTGGGCAAGATCAGCAAATGAAAGAACATTTTGTCCCTTTTTCACTCCGCCGCCTACGTAACCCCATGAGAGAGCAGGGTTTTGACACAATGAGCCCATTATCGTCTATTTACTTCAGTCTTCTGCATCTGACGTGCAGATAAACCAGTAGTGGTCACACACAGGCCAACGCACAATGTGCACAATGGATTGAAGGCTGGCTGGTGATGCAGATGTATGAGGGTGGGCTGGCCTGGAGTTTTATCTCTTGCACCACATGATTGACCCCCCACACCCGACCTCTAACAATGCATGCGTGTGTGTATCCTTAAAAATACAAGAGTTGTTTTGCATCAATCTGCAGCACTCCGCAGTGCAGTTTAACTTCCATAAACCTGACAGTTTTAGGATTCTGTTGTTTGGCTGCTGTCCCATCCTGTCTGCCTGATTCAGCTTGAGTAATATCACTGATGCACACTGGTGATTTCAAGAGTCCCTCTAAGTTGGAGTGCTTTGTTGAGTCACCATACAGACCAGAGTAATTGTAGGTGACAGCGCTACAGGCCACAGACATCACAGACAGCAACCAACCCATGATGCTGATGCTGCTGAAATATGCAGAGTCATCTTCTGTTGTGTCAGCAAACCATCACTTAAGGACAGATCAGCTTTAAGCTTGTAATGACTAAGTGGCTTATTCAGACTGCAAGGTTTGCTAGAATAGATTTAGTAGGCTTTGAATAACCACATAGGTGAGACAAACCCATAAAACTCTTTAATTTAAACGTATTATTGTTAGACCCATTTTCCAGAGAAAAAAACAGCAGGAGGCTGTTTTGAGGCTCAATACCCCCTGGACGCTATCTGTGTATTTATGTGCATTCTGCTTGCATGTGAATGTCTATTTGTGTACATGTGTTAGGGTGAGTGAAGCAGGCAGGACCCAAATGCAGAATAAACAGAAAAAAATACCTATATTTCAAGGATTTATAGAACAAAACAGAACACTACCTCGTGAACACAGTCAACGACAAACAATGAACCAACAATGACAGACAGAAAAATCAGAACTTAAATACACACAAGACTAATCACACAAACACAAAACTAGTGCCACCAGGGTGGGTGGAGGGGGTCTGGAGGACGGGTTTGGACTGACAGCCCAGGAGCAAAGCGGAGGACCCGGAAGGGATCTCGGGCGGGCGGCCCGGGGGCAAGGCAGAGTTCGCGGTGGGGGTCTCAGGCGGACGACCAGGGGGCAAGGCAGAGTTCACAAAGGGGCGAAGGCCACAGCGGGCGAACTCAGGAGGCCGGGCATGAGGGTGAAGGCAGCGGCTGGAAGGGTCAGGGGGCCAGGACCGAGGGTGAGAACCGCGGCCGGGAAAGTCAGGGGGCCTGGCTCGAGGACGAAGACCACGGCCGGGAAAGTCAGGGGGCCGGGCTCGAGGGCGAAGACCGCGGCCGGGAAAGTCAGGGGGCCGGGCTCGAGGGCGAAGACCGCGGCCGGGAAAGTCAGGGGGCCGGGCTCGAGGGCGAAGACCGCGGCCGGGAAAGTCAGGGGGCCGGGCTCGAGGGCGAAGACCGCGGCCGGGAAAGTCAGGGGGCCGGGCTCGAGGGCGAAGACCGCGGCCGGGAAAGTCAGGGGGCCGGGCTCGAGGGCGAAGACCGCGGCCAGGAAAGTCAGGGGGCCGGGCTTGAGGGCGAAGACCGCGGCTGGGGAACTCAGGGGGTCGGGCACAAGGACGGGCAGGTGCTGGTGGAACCCCTGGCGGGTCAGACGTAGACGAGACCCTGGACGGAACCTGGGCTGGTGTCAGTGGGACCCACGACGGAGCAAGGGCTGGTGTCGATGGGACCCGAAACAGGACAGGACACGGTGTTGGCAGGAAACCCGGCGGATCAGGTGTCGGCGGGACCCCCAACAGGACAGGATATGGTGTTGGCAGGACCCCCGGCAGAAGAGCAGTCGGCGGGACCCCCAACGGGACAGGACATAGGGTTGGATGGACCCCCGGCAGGACAGTAGTCGGCGGGACCTCCAACGGCACACGACATAGGGTTGGCAGGACCCCCGGCAGAAGAGTAGTCGGCGGGGCCTCCAACGGCAGAGAACACAGGGTTGGCAGGACCCCCGGCAGAAGAGCAGTCGGCGGGACCCCCAACGGCACAGGACATAGGGTTGGCAGGACCCCCGGCAGGAGAGTAGTCGGCGGGACCCCCAACGGGACAGGACATAGAGTTGGCAGGACCCCCAGCGGAACCTACAACGGCACAGGACATAGGGCTGGCAGGACCCCCGGCAGAAGAGCAGTCGGCGGGACCCCCAACGGGACAGGACACAGGGTTGGCAGGACCCCCAGCAGAACCTCCAACGGCACAGGACATAGGGTTGGCAGGACCCCCGGCAGGAGAGTAGTCGGCGGGACCCCCAACGGGACAGGACATAGAGTTGGCAGGACCCCCAGCGGAACCTCCAACGGCACAGGACATAGGGTTGGCAGGACCCCCGGCAGGAGAGTAGTCGGCGGGACCTACAACGGCACAGGACACAGGGTTGGCAGGACCCCCGGCAGAAGAGCAGTCGGCGGGACCCCCAACGGGACAGGACACAGGGTTGGCAGGACCCCCGGCAGAAGAGCAGTCAGCGGAACCTCCAACGGCACAGGACATAGGGTTGGCAGGACCCCCGCCAGGAGAGTAGTCGGCGGGACCCCCAACGGGACAGGACATAGAGTTGGCAGGACCCCCAGCGGAACCTCCAATGGCACAGGACATAGGGTTGGCAGGACCCCCGGCAGGAGAGTAGTCGGCAGGACCTCCAACGGCACAGGACACAGGGTTGGCAGTATCCCCGGCAGAAGAGCAGTCGGCGGGACCCCCAACGGGACAGGACACAGGGTTGGCAGGACCCCCAGCGGAACCTCCAACGGCACAGGACATAGGGTTGGCAGGACCCCCGGCAGAAGAGCAGTCGACGGGACCCCCAACGGGACAGGACACAGGGTTGGCAGGACCCCCAGCAGAACCTCCAACGGCACAGGACATAGGGTTGGCAGGAGACTAGTCGGCGGGACCCCCAACGGGACAGGACATAGAGTTGGCAGGACCCCCAGCGGAACCTCCAATGGCACAGGACATAGGGTTGGCAGGATCCCCGGCAGGAGAGTAGTCGGCAGGACCTCCAACGGCACAGGACACAGGGTTGGCAGTATCCCCGGCAGAAGAGCAGTCGGCGGGACCCCCAACGGGACAGGACACAGGGTTGGCAGGACCCCCAGCGGAACCTCCAACGGCACAGGACATAGGGTTGGCAGGACCCCCGGCAGAAGAGCAGTCGACGGGACCCCCAACGGGACAGGACACAGGGTTGGCAGGACCCCCAGCAGAACCTCCAACGGCACAGGACATAGGGTTGGCAGGAGACTAGTCGGCGGGACCCCCAACGGGACAGGACATAGAGTTGGCAGGACCCCCAGCGGAACCTCCAATGGCACAGGACATAGGGTTGGCAGGATCCCCGGCAGGAGAGTAGTCGGCAGGACCTCCAACGGCACAGGACACAGGGTTGGCAGGATCCCCGGCAGAAGAGCAGTCGGCGGGACCCCCAACGGGACAGGACATAGGGTTGGCAGGACCCCCGGCAGGAGAGTAGTCGTCGGGACCCCCAACGGGACAGGACATGGAGTTGGCAGGACCCCCAGCGGAACCTCCAACGGCAGTTGAGTAGGGACTTGAGTAGGGACTAGAGAAGGGACTGGATAGGGGACTCGAGAGGGGACTCGAGAGGGGACTCGAGAGGGCCGGAGAGCCAACAGGAGACGAGGAGCTGGAGTCGGCCGGTACGCCGACAGGACACGGGGAGCTGGCGTCGGCCGGAGAGCCAGTACTGGAGCCGAAACCATGGCTGCTGAGGCCGGTTCTGGAGCCGGAACCATGGCTCTTGGGCACGGAACAGAAGCCTGGACCCTGGCTGTGTAAGCCAGGTAATGGAGCACGGAACCATGGCTGCTGGGGCCGGAACTGGGGCCGGAACCATGGCTGCTGGGGACAGGACTAAGGCTGGAACCATGGCTGCTGGGGCCAGAACTGGGGACGGAACCATGGCTGCTGGGGCCAGAACTGGGGCCGGAACCATGGCTGCTGGGGCCAGAACTGGGGCTGGAACCATGACTGTGTGGGCCGGTACTGGAGCAGGAACCATGGCTGCTGGGGCCTGTACTGGAGCCCAAAGCATGGCTTCTGGGGCTCGGGCTGCTAGCCTGGACTTGCGACTCCTTCTCTTAGAAGCCTTTTGGAGGCTCAGTGGACCTCCAAAAGCCAGACGAGTACCCAGAGAACGGCTCCTGGACAGGAGCAGGAAATGGGGAAGAAGCAGGGGTTGACTCCAGACGGAACACATCGAGACGTATGGTGTCAGGTTGGGAATTGGGAGGCAGGGAGCTAGCATGCCTGGGGCTAGCAGGCCGGGAATCACATGTCTGGAGGAAGTCCATAATCCAGCCAGGTAAAATCTTTACTAAACATGGTTTCTCTGTTGCCAACCGGTGCGCCTCTACCAGACCGGCCCTCTTCTGCCGAACACTGGACGCTCCCTTCCACCAATCAAAGCAGCAAGCCAAAAAAAAGGTAAAATTACTTAATTCCACCTCAAATGGATCATCTGCTGGGTCCATTTCTGGTTGGTTCATTCTGTTAGGATGAGTGAAGCAGGCAGAACCCAAATGCAGAATAAACTGAAAAAATACCTTTATTTCAAGGATGTAAGGAACAAAACAGAACACTACCTCGTGAACACAGTCAACGACAAACAATGAACCAACAATGACAGACAGAAAAACCAGAACTTAAATACACACAAGACTAATCACACAAACAAGACACAGGTGAGGAGGGAGGAGAAAACACAGGGGCACCAGGTGAACACAATCGGGTAATCAGGTAGGAGGGACAACAGACAGAAAGCGACAGGCAAGACAGGGGGTGAAGACTTTTCAAAATAAAACATGAAACCAAAGACAGAAAAAGACAAGACAAAACACAACACAGACAGATCGTGACAACATGCCCTTTATGTAATGCAGTTGCTTTAAGCCATTGATTCAACAGCCGAGACTGTCAGGGACACAACGATAAAACTGATTGAAGTGCAGTTTACACACAAGGAGATTTGCAGTTAAACAGAATGGATGATCACCCCGATCTGACGCCGGAAATCCTGTGAGCAGCAGGGAAACACACAGCAGCTGAACATCTGGAGCTGGGTCCGAGAGGGGTGAAGCAGAAATCAGGATTAAAATCAGACTGCAGAACGAGCAACAAAAACCTCTCACTGTTAATACAATGTGACAGTGGTGTGGTATAACAATGTTGCTCACAGTGAGTCAGGAACGGGTTGAGTTTCTGTGTTTATGTATTTACATTAAGTGACGTTCTCTCATAGCCGCTGGAATCATAGTCAGTGAATGCTTTGGATGCTATTACACACAAATACACAGATAATATAGACAGATAGCTACACTCAGCGCCATATGGCTACACTGCCACACAATCATCTCATCATCTCATGATTTTGAGAATGTAAGGACTTCCAGAAGCAGACATAAATGAATTTAATGTAACTGTAATAAAGAAAGAATAACGTACACATTGTTGGTTCAAGTCTTCTTCTGTATATTTTCCTGTATGAAAAGATCATCAGATAAAATGATGATGTGACAGCACGTAATTTCACCATACAGACAAAACATTTTCCTCATAGGCTAATGGGATTAAACGGGGTCCAGCTGCACTCTAAACTAATCCTAAACCTACTGCTATCAATACAATTTCTGCCGCACATCAATTTACCTTACCACTCTCCATTGCTGAAATCCAGTCAGCTGAGAAAGCACACTGCAGTAACAATGGATTTGTATTGGTTCAACTGCATATAAACAGTAGTTGAGTTCTTTAGAAATGTAGTGGTGTAAAGAAACTAAGTACATTTACTCATGTACAAGTATACTTTTTAGGTATTTGTTCTTTACTTGAGTATTTCAATGTTTTGCTACTTTGTACTTCAACCCAACTTCAATTCAAAGGTAAATCATGTGCTACATTTATTTAGTACCTTTAGTTACTTTGCAGATTTGGATTAATGATGATGAAGAGGGCCGATCTGCATAATGAGGAGGCCTACTTTTACTTTTGGTACTTTAAGTATTTTAGATGCCAATACTAATATACCAATGCCAATACTTCTACTTTTACCTAAGTACAAGATCTGAGTAGTCCCACCTCTTGTTTAAAGGGGTGCATGGAAGCTGCTCCACGTGGTGGGAAAGTACTGACAAGGGGAAATGCTTGCATGCGCAAAACTGACCTGGCAACATCTGATTTGGACGAAAGCACCAAAACTCGTCCATTAACAGGGCCAAATATTTCATGTTTGCCTCGAGAAGCCGAGCGGCAGCCACACCGTGTCGCTGCTGTGTCTCTGTGAGTACAGCAGGCAGTGCTGTTGCTCCGCGCGGTGCGCACGGTGCGGCGCTGCCTCCGCGTCACACAGCCTTCATATCGGCCAGGCAACAGAAAAGACAGGTCGACCCAGCGCCTGCATCACATCCACGCTTTGAACAGCTGACTGGAGCGAGTGAAGCCAAGAAGGGACTGTCTGGTTTTGCCAGGGTCTGCCTTCAGGCCATTACTCCTGCCTTCTCCGAGTGAAAGCTAGAAGCGATTTATCTGCGGTAGCGTACAGTAGATTATTAACAGGACTGAGTGGCTATGCAAGCTAATGAGGGAAACTAACGTCGCTTTTCTGCGGATGGAATCACAGTAAAAACAGCTGATCAGAAAGCATATTTGGCGGATTGATCGTGGAGATGAAACATCATGTCAGAGCCTGAGATATCCTCAGCTGAGTTGCGTCAAGTGAACTGCATCAAACCATCAGCTGGAGCTTCCTCTTGACTCGTGTGTAAGGTAAGGTGAAGAAACTGCACATCCTGAATTAGATTTGATAAAACCCAGAAGAAAAGCATTCATTTAAATTGAACATAAGCCTGTAAAAGGTTCCCATATGTTGTTTTTATTTGTGGTGTTTCAGAACCAGAAGTATGCACTCAGTCTAGCTGCACCAGTATGAACACTGCTGGTTAACATCCTTGAGGCAGACCATAACCCACAACCCAGAATTTGTTATTGTGTTTTTACAGTTTATAATGATCACCGGATTCTGAAAGCAAAGCCTGAGAAGTAGCTGCAGTATACTAAGCTTTGTTTATTCTAAGGCCATATGCTTTGAGATTGAGCCTCAGGTGATACAAATACCTGAGGGAAGCAGAGGTAGCAGCCTTATCAGCCCTTTCTGTTTCTGTAGCAGTAGGCCTACAATTCTAATATATTATAAATTGTATGATTTGACTTGTTATGTTTGGGTATTACTAGCAACTGTAGGGTTTGTATGCTGCTGTGTGACAGACGTGAACATGTCCCTGCTCTCTATCATTGCACATTCATGTTCAGTGAGCAGTGAAATGCATTTGTCTCTAACCAGGTGCATGGTTTGTGGCACCACAGGTTGAACACTCATTATCCCCAAAGTGTGAAGTCGCTGACTTTCATTAGAGCACTGTTGCTAATTTTTAACCAGAGATGCAAACACAAACAGACAGAACCCACCCTGCATTTCCAACCTTCATTTGTTGGTTTAAGAAAGTCATTTGTAGATTATTTTGGATCTAATAACATTCTTGTTTTCGCAAGCAATTTATTTATCATGTTTTTAAAACAACAGTTGTGTAACTCTGTCTGACAGACTGTTTATGTTTAGTTGTTGTGAAGTAGGCTCTGTTGCAAGCCTTTCGGATGCAACCATCTACTAAATATCTCTTTTTTTGTATCATTTTAAATTGAATACCTCGGAGTTACTACTTTTTGTGGATTTGAACATGTCACTGTGTTCTCTGAGAAATTACCCTTTTGCTTTTTTCTGACATATTTTAGACACAGCAGATTATTGAGTGAAAAATAACCATTAAACTGGGTAACTGCTAATGATTTTAAGAAACATATGCATATTCAGCAGCTCCCTTTCCCCACCCATTGTTTTTGATGCTCTCAGTCATTTTATTGAACCAACCACTGTGTTGTGTCCAAAAGAAGAAGAACATAATGGTTGTTAGGATTGATCACATTGCTGCTGAAATCAATTTACAAATGGCACTAATTGCACATGCTCCTGATATTTCAGCACCCGGCATGACATTAATAAAAAGCATAGCGCACGACAGACCTCTTGTTATGGCAGCACTTAGTTAATAGCGTCTGAATCTAGAACAAGCAGAACAGATCAATATCATGAACGTCACTGTGAAATAGAAATCAAAGCTCCCCGTTCCCCTTATTTTATTTAAACCCTCTGGTAATGGGAGCGTCTATCCCATCATATAGTAATGCGGTTTCAGCTGCACATGGCAGAAATCTGTGGGCGCTCATTAAAAAAATAAAGTCACATATATTGTATTGTTGCTAACAGCCGTTGTGCTGCCCTGAGAGCCCAGTCCTTTCAGAGGCAGTAGTAAACAGTTGCAGGGGAATATGCCAACATCTGAGAAACATATTTGTACACTGGAGAATGAGGGTGCTTTCATCACTGCTGCTGCTGCCTCAGTGAACAACAAAGTCTCAGCATCACCAAGAGAAGCCGCGTTGCAGTGGAGCACCATCAGATTGCACTAAAAATGTTGAATCCTAAAAGAAAGAAAGACATGTTTATTTTCACACACAAGCTGAGCTGTGGCTGCAGAGGAGAACTTGAAAGTGGCTCACATATGAGGTCCCTCGTGTAATGATGAGGTTGCCGGCAGCAGAGTGAGAAGGCCTTGAATTCCTCCAGAGCTTATCTCTCTGTCCCCTTGGCGAGCTCTCAGGGACGTGCCGCTGAAAATGTCCAATGGCCTGCAGGCCTTGAAGATCGCCAGAGGAACTGACAGGAATTACGCTTTGCATGCTTGTGCTAGCCATCGCACTGGAATAACAGTGGTGCAGTGTGAGCAGCTGTGTGTAGGCTGGGTGCTGTGCTCGCTCCTGATATATCACCATCAAATAAGGATGTCAAGATCCTCATTAGAGCTCCTTCAAAAATAGCTTGGCGTTAAATACTCCGATGTCTTTGCCAATGACCTGCTGAAAGTTTCAGCCTGTTTCTAGTGTCTAACGTTAAAGAGCAGAGTAGCAGCTTCACACTCAGTGGCTTCAAATTATATTTTGTGTGAATTCAAAACACAAAAGCTATGCCTTGATGTGTTTAGTTTAATGTGTGGTTTAAAACTGCTTATTTAGCTTTTCCTCAAAAGTAAATACATTTCTTGAAAGAGGATCATCTTGAAAACTGTGTTACAGTTACACAGATCAGAGTGGGTCAGCCTCGCTGCGCCTGCATGTGCATCTCAGCCAGATTTTCAGATTATAGGAGGATTATTGACAGCACCAGCCCGTCCTCCGTAAAACGTATCCAGATAATCATTGCCTAAACAGGTGGCAGGAAACACTGGGTGGTAGACATCAGAACAAAGCCTAAACTTTAACAAAAGGGTTTTGTTGATAGGTATGAACTGCAGCTATTAAATTGTATGGCTTCAATTTACACTCAAACCTTGATTTAAGAAAACACTGCTACAACTACAGTTTATTGAAATATGTGAAATGTTATGTAAGGTTTTGTTATCCATCCGACCTGCTCAGACTTTTCTCTCAGATTGAGACAGGCACCCTGCTGAGGACGTGATGGTTGTTTAATCCAAACAAAGATAATAGGAGGCAAACAAAGGTGTGTTTATCTGCTGTTTTCAGGGAGCAAGTTTTCTGCTTCTATCTTGTGTACCTCCCAACATGTTTGGATGCAAGGCCAACCCAATGGTGTTTACATGGAGACATGTATCATCGTATCGTTTAACATTTTAACTTTGGGTGATCCAATCACCCCTTCCCCACTCTCTATCCTCCTACTATACCTGATGCCCTCTAACTACACCGTCTCCAAAAATAGCCATCTGTCCACATGCTGACACACAGAAATATAAACACTTGGTTTATTTTTCTAAACCTGCTCTGTGGTAGTTCCCGCTATGGTAGGAACATAATTATAGTGATCAAACAGCAGCATGTTTGTTTTTGAAGTTACATCATTTACAGTATAAGAATTTGCAGTAGAAAAACCTCTCTTCTCTTCCTACACTTTCCCCCAAAACGTGGATAATGAATTAATCATGAGGTTAGATCCTGAGTAAACTCTGGCTCCTGTCAGTCTGAACCACACTTTCTGTTTGCCTCTCTGCACCATCAAACCTGAATCACAACCTTGTGAACATCCAACACTAACCACTCAGGAGAGGCAGAAGGCTTGAAGAGCAAAGAGAGTGTGAAAGCAATGGAGAAAATAAAAAAAGACAAGGAGAAAACACTGAATGTGAAAGCCATGTTCTCTGTGTTCCATGCGTGACCTTGAGATGCTGCCAGCCCCAGAGATCAGCACATCACCACTGTAATTGCTCACCTTGTGTAACAGACCCTTGTCCTTTCTTTAACCTGATCCCTGCCTCACAAAAAGGCCTTTGTTGGCGTTAAAGTGCTTGGCACTGTTGTCTGAACCTGCTGCTCCAACAGAGCTCCAACCTGGCAACAGCCGAGCCTTTAAAAAAGAAATGTTGTTTACTAACTCCACTTTTAGGTAACTGGAGGACAAAAGGGTGCGAGTGCTGCCTGTGTGTTCGTCTGAGAGGCTTCTTGTCTGGGTCATGCTGAACCTCAAACTAAAGCGCCATTTATAATCCTAAATGAGACCCACATTAAAGGTAAAAAAAAAAGCTCTTTTAAGAAGGCATTATGAGTAGCGAGTAGCCCTGAGGGGCTCTCTCACCTTGAGCAGTCTTAGTTCAAATCTATCCACATCCATACTGCACTGTGAAGAATTAGACAGGCTTCTTGCTTAAAAGAGGATGTCAGGAGATTATGATAAGCCCCGTCCTAACAATGCTGCAAAACAACAGCGTGAGCCCGGTATGATAAAGAGTCAGAAGGGGTGGAGCCCCCTCTGGGTCTGTATCAGATATCTCTCCAGAGTGCAGGGCCCTAATTGAGCTCTCACACTTGCCAGATCAATTTGTCAGGTTTCTGTGAAATTAACTTTCCCAAATCAAGATATGCGTGCCTCCACTGCTGTCATGGTTTAACAGAAAACTCTACCTTTTAAACAGATAAACTACTTTAGCCAATTTCCTGTTGGGAATATGTCATTGCAGTTTACTTTGTCATGATAGTTTTGTGCAGAGTAATTGCATCTTCTGGGATTTAATTTGTAAGATGTGCAAGCGTAACCAAACCCAGTCTATTTATACACTCTTTAAGTAAGGGCTTATTATTCTTACACTCAGCCTTACATGTTGTTCCATTAATTTCCAACAGCAAGCAGGATGAGCGCCTAAGTCTATCCCCTTATCAGCTACTTTTCTGAGTCTGGCAGTAAGCAGTGCACACACATGAGCTCCTCTGCTAATATTCTCTATCTGTCAGTGGAGCTGCTCAGGTTGGCCGTTATGTTAGGAGCTATCACATGCAGTAAATGAAGCACGCCTGGTCAGCCGCGAGCACATTGCCACGCCTCGTCACCTCCCACCCCCCCCCCGCTCTCTGTGACCATGCAGATTTCTTTCCCAGGTTGCTTGAGGGTGGGATGACTCAGCTCGAGCTCCCACTCAGCGCCTCACTGACTCCCGCTTCAGATCAACCCTTAGACCGAGGACAAAACACAGGCTGCATTTTTTGTGTTACATTACATCCTCGAATGTAGTGATTAACTTTTTTCTCTATGATAAGCATCTCTTTATTGTCCCTCTCCAGCAGGGAGGATGGCTTTATGGAGTCTTTAGGTAATAATTCACCACATAAAAACACAGACAGGCTGCTGTGGATCTTTAAAATATACATTATACAGGAACTGTTGATGATTAAACTGTCATTCTTTATCATTTGTGTAAGTCTCTCTCATACACCGATCTGGTTTTGAGAAGCAGAAACTGGATCCAAACTATTTTTTTATTATCATGTTGGCAAGTATTGGCAGTGTGTGATGCTCAGGTGTTACAACAGACTGGTTGGATGGAGGATTGCCACTGTTAGCAGAGTAAGCTTTACGTTCATTGCTGTTTAGCATCCAAATAAGCGGAGGAATAACGAAGCATCCGAGACAGTGGCATTTCATTCAACGGACACTCCCATTGGAGGCGTGGCTTTATTTATACCCATCATTGAACTTTAACCTGGTTCGCTATTGGCTTCCAGCCATGCACAACAACAAATCACAAACACAAATTGGTAACACATTTAGCTGAATGTTAACAGCCACGTTGGCCTTTTGATGTTGCAAATTCCTTGCAAATTGTGACCATAACTCGATTCAAATGTGTCATTGAAGAAGCAAAACTGTGTATTTTCTCTGAATTATTTGCTAACTGAAGCTTAAATTCTCAGTTTAGCCCCTTCCTGTTACTGTGATCTATCCATGCAGAAAGTTCCAGTTTGTTTAAACTTCTGCCTCCTTTACAATTTGATTGAGGTGTAGGGAATTTGTGTTTGTGGTGATCACAGCATTAAAACATCTCTTTCCATAAATGTCTCAGTTATGTAAAATCCACATAACTCACTGAGGAATGTTTTCTTTGGATCTACTGAAGAAAGAGTCCCTTTAAGTTTCTTTGGCAACATGTCAAAGCTTGGCCGCCGCTACAGGGAAGTGAGAACATATTTTTTGGGGATATGAGACCATAAGTAAATGCAACCACCTCAGTATTGGATTGAAGCGCAGATATATAAACAAAATAATCAAGCACCTCGCTGTTATCTCTCTCTGTTCTTTTTTAGATTTTTTTTTCTGTGTCTCCCACATAACAGCGTTCTTCCGTTGCTTCAGAGATGTTGTCCATGCTGCTTCAGAGCAACAGTGAAATACTGCTGCGTGCTCGTCATATTTTATTCATCTTATGAGACGCTGCAGCACCGAGGCTCGCTTCTTTCATGCGAGCCCAAAGCAGGCAGCTGCCAGAAAGCCTGAATCCACACACACACACACACACGCACACACACACGCACACACACACACACACACACACACACACACACACACACACACACACACACACACACACACACATAGATGTAATGGCATAGTATATGGCTCCCCTGTGACCTGTAAACACACATACATGTAACCTTTCCATAATTGCAGAAGTCACCCTATCACAACTTCCTTTAGATTTTCTTTCTGATTCTCTCAAACAATGCTATTACAGTAAAAATAACAAAATAGTTTCTCAGGAACCCTGCAGTGAGTACATTATCAGGAACAGTATTCACAATATACTTTATTTTGTCCTTTACGGACACATTGTTTAATATTCGGCTTTCTAACATGGCTTACAAATAAACAAAACAATAAAAAACACATCAGTTAAAGTAGGAAACAAAAGGGAAATTGCAGATACTAGTGACTCAATTAACCATTTCTTAAATACACATACACACTTACACTTTCATAAATCTTATTCGTATACTTCCATATTCCTCTGCTGCAAAAGTTGTACTCTTATTACTACAGATTTGGCTTGAACATACATTACTGAACTATTCTTAGTTCAAATACAAGTGAGTTTAACATGCTAATTTGCTCAGTCATTGAATTGTCATTCCATGTAGAGCTGATGGGACCAACCATGATGACATATTGACAGCTTGTCAACAACAACAACAGTTGTACAAAACAGGCTGTATGAGCAACAAGGACTATAATGATGTTCCCATGTAATTGGAAAGGATATGTTGACAGCCGGCCTCTGGTGCTGCTCGACCTTTACACGCTGATTTGCCTGATGCTGATGAGGCCCATGGTTCAGTACACATTTAGCAGGGCATTGCTTACAGAGCACCCTTCTACATGCACACGTCACGTTGCTCAGATGATTGCACCCAGACCACTGCCCTGCGTGACTGTGCAAACTGGAGAGCTCATCAAAAACCGCTAAATGGCTTTCGTACATCAAGCTGACTGCTCTCATGCCCCTCTTTCATTCTCCTTTTATTGAAGAAGATAAAGTCAGTGCTGATGTTCAATGCCATTCAGTAACTCTTTTGCTATAAAGTTATCTCTGATGTTACGTCTTTCTCATCCTTCAGTTCACTTAGTGTTCATTTCCCAGAAAGACTTTGAACAGCATCAAATGCTTCCCATTCTGCTGTAGGTTTTTACGTGTAGGTGGTGAAAGCAATATACAGTAGACAGCATAGAAACAGCAGGAGTATGTTTGCTTTCAGTGGAAAAAATAAATTGTGTCAAAAATCCAAATGTGCTTCGACCGGATACACTCTGTTCCGTTGATGCTCCAGTCTTTGTTGGAACAAATTAACCCCATGCTGTTTGTTTTTTCCTCATATAACTGTCAACTGTCATTACAAAAACAGGCTTAAATGTTTGTTATTAAATATTGTTTGTTTTATAAATATTTCCAAACATAACCGAAAAAGAAGTAGATGCAATTCAGATGTGATGAGAGTTCCTAAAACATTTCCCTTTAAGAACTGCAGGTATGTACTATTTTGAGGTGCTTGTACTTACCTTAAATAATTATTAAGTACTTTTAACAGTGGTAAATTACCTGAAAATGAGCAGAATATGACCCCTTTAACTGAGCTTTACGATGAGAGAGCAGAGCAGTTTCTGCATCTTGAATTGTCTGAAGTTATCCCAGCATTAGTAGCCTCTCTGATCCTCTCCTTGCTGAGTTTTTAGCTCTTAAGGACATATGTTAAGCAACATCTTAAAAATATGACAAAAATGTTCTTGACAGTGAGCTAAATGAATCTTAGAAAGCAGGGGCAATGGTTTTTGTGTTCGAAAATGAATTCAGCTTTGTAACAATAGTCTGTGAAACCACACCGTTGTTTTCTAAAAGAAAAGAGAGGACTCTAGCAAAGTGGAAGTGAGATTTTGGCAATACTGATAACTTCAAACGCAACCATCCTCCCCCCGGCGCAATCTTATTTCCCCCCCACACACATTTACTTTATTTATTTAACAGTCGGCAGAGTAATTTCAGACTGAATCGTCATTCATCCTCTTTCTTTCCAAATTAAATCCAAAAGCTTTTAATTTCTCTCTCGGGGTGGAGGGGGGTTGTTGGAACAATAGTGCTGTAGGATTCAGCTCCTTGCTTAAAGGTGGGGTATGTCATTTTGGAGAAACCAGCTCGAGTGCGCTAGAATTTGAAAATACACAACCGGAACAAATCTGCCTCTTACTTCAGACCGCTTCAGACTTCCTCACAGAGCCCCTCCTCCAACACACACGAACGCGCACATGACCAATCAAGGCACGAGATAAATTTGTGCACAGATGGAAGGCTGACGGGCAGGTAGGCCATCCAGCCGGGCCGGCTAACATGATTGCATGGTCGTGCTTTTTACAGCGCTACGGCTTCCACAGATGACTATTGTCAAAGCATTTAATATATTCATTGCTATCGGGATGTTAAGAGCATTCCATGGAATATAACAAAAAGTGTTTCTGAAATAAATTACATACCCCACCTTTAAGGACACTTCAGCAGAGTGGGTGCTCGTTCATGCAGGAGCTTGAATGTGAGGAGGGTCTGTCTCCCCTCTCACTGCCCCCCCTCTCACTCGCCTGGTTTATTTTCTCACTCTGTCCAGCAGAGCAGAAGAAGACGAGTGATACCAAAAGATAGTTGTGTCAACTTCTTTCTCTGAAAAAAAGGAAACAAAAGATACTGCTGTGTTCATTTGGCTATCGTCCAAAAACTAGAGTCAAATCAGCAGGATTGAAATCTCTTTAATCAGTGTTTTATATCAACAATGGATCAAATGATAATGTGAAATGGGTTGCTGGTAGTTATGACGATAATGAATTGGAGACTAAAGGTGGTGAACATACAGTAATGGAGCATTTATCAACTATGATAGATATTTATTGTAGGAGTCGAGAACAAAACAAAGCTTCAACACATGGAATATTGGACTGTTCTTTAATTGCTGGATAGATGAATAAGAAACTGTTTGCCATCATGTTGGCCGATTTGATTTAAAGGATTGTAACTGTATGTGAAGAGTCAGTTTAGCTTAGCTTAGCATAAAGACTAGAAGTATGGAGAAGCAGCTTGCTTGTCTCTCTCAAAAGTTCATAATATCACGTGCAAAAAACTCAAACATTTACTTACCATCAATATAACAGATTGCAGTTAGGTTTTTCTGGTCTCTTGTTTAACAGGACAGTGGTCCAAGCTCAAAAATAATAAATACCGAGTCACATTTATATTAAAATATTAGATGGCAAGTGGTTCCAAAAATAACTGAGCCAAACACCCACTCTTCGGTGATGCTGAAGGCACGTCTCCT
This sequence comes from Pogonophryne albipinna, assembly GCA_028583405.1. NCBI lineage: Eukaryota > Metazoa > Chordata > Actinopteri > Perciformes > Artedidraconidae > Pogonophryne > Pogonophryne albipinna. Next base: position 33,633,190 of record CM053247.1, on the reverse strand, counting down.
TATGAAGGCTTTCTGGCTGTTCGGCATGGACAAAGAAAAGGCCTTGTTCTCACTTAATAAATAACTGTATTTCTGAGCATGCATTGCCTGTGTGCTGCTTTTCATACTTTAACTTAATGATATGCTACTGAAGATAGCCTCAAGTAACGTTTAAAGGCATTTTTGTATTTCCCTCCCCCCCCCATCACTTTCTCCTTCTCACCAACTGAACATTGGCTGAAACCCACTGCAATCCCCTCTTAAGTCTTTCCAAAGCAGAGAGTTCTGAGATTCGTAGCCGAACTGAGCCAGGAGAATTCACTTTTAATTAAAAAAGCAGAGAGATCTTCTGTGCTGGGTGGAGGTGGGAGAGGAAAGGGGGGGAAACGCTCTTATCCTGAAGTGAACTGCAGATATGTAAGGCTCTGAATGAAGAGCTTTGTTAGAGGAAGACATCATTTGATCTCCCATTGACAGTGCCTTCCCGATGTAGAATAATTACTTCTTTTATGAAGCCGTTACAGAGGGCCGATTCAAGTGATTGTTTCTCAAACGTCCATCCATGTGGCCAACTGGCAGATATTGAGGGTGGGTCTGAAACTCACACCGCAGGCATCTGGGATCGTTGTCTCTGTTTGGAGCTGTGACACATCATAAGTGGCTGGACTGTCTTTCCTGTTGCCATCAAACTATTTCTTTTAACACGTCTCCCCCACAAATGGAAGGTTTTCTCTCTCTCCTTTTATTTATTTCTTTCACAAACAGGCTTTGCACGACCGAACAAGTCTACAAATAGAATAATTACTGCTAATCCAGATTTGTGGAGATGACTTTGTTTTGTTTTTGTCTTTCTGCTCATGCCTAATTGAACTCGGCTGCTTTGTGCCTTCAATCACAATAGAGCTTTTATTCCTTCAACCCCATGTCTTTGTGGTTGTGTCAGTTGCTTATCACGGGTAGAAATTCTGATCATCAGTCACTTGATTACAATGCTGCAACTTAACGCTTCTGTGCATCAGTCAGAGAAGAGGATTACATTATTTTTCGGACCCTTTAATTTACCTTTTCTCTTTCAGAATAAAAGGTCACTGCTGAGCTTAATGGACCATTGAGTATTATCAGGATTACAACGAGCCTTTTTCCTGCCGTTCTGGGCTTAATTTTTAAGCTTCACAGGGTATACTTAAAAGCCTCAACTGTGATTGGTCTGTTCAACCTCTTTACTTCCAAATGTACTCGTATTTCTAATTATCTGAAAGCTTTAGGAGGCTGTAACCAACAGGGAAATATGATCTCATGGCAGCAAATGATCTCTTTAGTGGGGGCCTGTTTCACATTTTCCAAAAAACTAATCAAGAGAACCAGACTCAGTCTACCACACAACCAAAGGGTTGAATCTCGATTTATGTCCGTGTGTGTTGACCCTGTCTAAAACCAATATATTAAAAAACGACAAAAATATGTATAAAGTGCTGAAAGCATTTGCTGCTTTGGGAATTTAAAACCCCTGATTTTACATTTCACGCTTCTACTGTCAGAGCATTGTGGAAAAAAAAGAGTTGTTGTTTTAGTTTTTACAGTAAGCTGTTCAGCTATTTTTCCACTCTGTTTTTTTCCAACCAGAGCTGCAGGATTTATACTTGTGTGTGGTGCAGTGGGTTGTGCGTTGGTGTTGGGATCAGGGGGTCACAGGTTCAAACCCCACTGCAGTCAGCATGTCGTTGTGTCCCTGAGACACTTCACCCCAAATTGCTCCTGTGAGGATTGCCCACTGTATTGAGTATGTTAGTCGCTTTGGATAAAAGCGTCTAACAAGTGACATGTAATGTAATGTAATAATACTCAGGCAGGTGAACTAGAGCTTCACAGTACAGCTGCCACTTGCTAATGTTGTAAGTCAAGGTATCAAACATAATATTAAAAGACATTCCATAACATAAAACCACAAAGGTCATACAACTCATGAAAAGTTAAATGTTTTCATTAACATCTTGTTTATTTAACCTCTCATCAACCCCTCATTAATGAATTAGAGGACACGGGATGTCTCACTGATCTGCTGACTTTCTACACTCAATAAAGTACAGGTTTGTCCTCTTTAATCCCCTGTTTGTCCCACATGTTCAAGACTGCAGACAGAGGTTTTATAAACAGATAACCTTCTGATGAATAACAGTACTATTTTTGGACAGAGAAAGTCAACACTGAAGCAGTTGTCCTCAGTAACAATTGTTCATATTTGTCTTTTTGTAGAAAATCTGTAGCAAAAAACATAGAGAGAAGCCTCGAAAACTGCTTTTCTAGCTTCATAAAATGTGTCACAATGCAGCGACTCTCCCAAACATCTTTGCTGATGAGCTTCCTTTTGAGTGGCCAACAGTCATTAAGTGTGTTGGGCATTAAGCCAATCACTAATGCAGTCACACACTGAGATCAGACACAAGTTTAATTATAATGGCTGACTTGAAAATGGGAAGCTAAAACTGTAGCTCATATCGTGGAAGAATTAGCATACAAAGCCAACAAAAAACTGCTTTGGCTGTGTGATCCTGTTGTTATGGAAAGCAGTCATGTTCACACTCCAGTTTTCAGGGGTCATGCTCTCCTTAAGAGTTGCCATCTGCGCTGAGCGAGTGCCTGAATCTCTTCTGGAAAGTTTGGAATCTAAATCTCAGATGTGAACCGCAGCAGTCTTTCCTAGACTGCAAAGATCTTCAAACACGTCTTATTGTTTCACCTGCACCACTGTGTACGAAAACACAATTATTTTGTATTTTTCACATGCATTTAAGACCTTTTTAATCTAATAAATCATCGTTAAGAAATCACCATCATTAGGGTGGTCTTGAGTTTTCTCTTATGTCTGTAATGAGGCAACAGGCTGCCTAAGTAGCATGGCTGTAAACTATTTGTCTAAACATGAACACAAGCATGGCCAGTGTTATCTCCCGGGGAGGAATGTGATCTTTAGTTTGATTTGACAAACACAGCTAATGCGCACTGGCAGGCCAAACACACCAGGAGAGCGGAAAGACCGGGGGGGGGGTGGGGGTGTCAGGGCTGCTGCAGCCAACACTGTTAACCCTTCGGCTGCTGAACAACTAAGCACATCCGACATGTAACAAGTACAGTAGTCTTACAGGATGGGACTTAGCGTTGAGTGTGGTTGCTAATATAGAAACAGGGAGTTGAAAACAGGGACAATGAGAGGAGCCTCAAGTGGTTTCCTTTTCCCACTAATGCTGATAACCTCTTCTTCCTGCCACTGTTTCTGTCAGAATAGTGTGGGTTTCCTCCCTCTAAAAGCCCACTGTTACACATGTGTTTGGTGCAATATATGTTTTGTTTATTAGTTAATTAGCTTTGACGTGGTAATAACATGGGTATGTGCTTTCTTAATAACACGTTGATATCTGTTTCTGAGTTGTTCTGTCTTCAGGGGCTGTTCACATGAATTTTCCCAGTCCGGAACTCATTTTTCAAATGTTTGCCTCACCACATGTATGTATAGCACAAATGCTCGCAAGGGAACATTTATTTATGTGTCCGCCCTTTTATTCGGACCTGCTCCAAAATGTAACCTGTTGTTCCTTGGCCCATGCTACACCTCACCCCAAGTTTCATGGAAATCAGTCAGGTAGTATTTCCATAACCCTGCAGACACACAAACAGAAAGACAATCCGAGATGAAAATATAACCTCCTGGGTGGAGGCAACCACAGGAGAATATCACAAGTAATACAAATCAGATGGTGTTATTTGCATTGGGGATTTTAAAGTCTAACATTTGAACCCCCTCGCCCACGTTGGAGTGAGAGGAATGCTTTCCTGGCAATTGTGGGACATGGGGAATGGAAAGTGATCACATCTGCTGAATCAATTAAAAAAAAAAAGATTTTTTTGTCTGCTTCTATCATGAATAAATGTCAAACCTGTTATTATTCAACTTGTGTTAGTAAGTCAGCACCCTTTGAGGATATAACAATGAGACAGACACCTGCATCCAGTGTCTTTTTACTTCTTTTACTTTGTGTCTTTCCTTTGAAATACAAAACACTAATGAAAAATCACCCAGTTAGAGGCTTTTCATCGTCTCTGTTGTTCTCCCCCCTCCATGCTGGGCTGGCGGACACTTATGTGATGTCTCTGAACTGGAGAGGTGTCGCAGAGTTAGCCCCAGCTCTGTGTTGCTCCACCCGGCCCCTGGTCAATGAGTCTCAGGACAGATACAAAGAATATTTAGGGATGACTTGGGGAGCCATTTGCCTGCAGCACGAACTAAGCTGGATGTCAGCCCGCTCACCACAGATTAACTTTGACGTTTCCCCCCCTAAATCCGCTCTGATTAAATATTTGCTGGCTCATTTAATATGAATGTGAATTAATGGTCAGTCAGTGAGTTCATGTCTGCTCCACTTGAGTAATTGCCATGATTTAACAGAAAGACCTTTTCTGCACCTCTTATGTCTTGTCGGTTGCATTTCCTCCTTGTCTGCCCGTCTGTTCAAGAGTGTCACTCCTGATTTATATTCACTTGTCCTGTTTTAAGCTCTTAATGTGAATAGCGTTCGACCGCTAGTGTTTCTTAACAGTACAGACTGCAGAATGTGAAGCTGCAATGTGAGGGCCTTACTCACATTCACTGAATCTTTGCCACGTAAGCGGCATGACTCTAGGGATGACAATGTCCATCTGTCAGTCGTTCTGTCCAACACTTTGGAACATATATCAATAACTGTGGGGGAAACTTCTGTGTAGCAATGCAGGAGGAGTCACCGACTCAAAGGAGACACGGGGAGAGCTGGAGCTTTGATGGGTTTATTTGGAGCTTCGGCCGGAGAATTCACAAAACAAGTCAAAGAGCCAGAGGTTCTGACTTCACGGTAGAGTTGCAACGTCAATTCTGAAGAACTCTACCCCAGACTAGGGCTGCACGATTTTGTGAAAAAATCTAATTGCGATTTTTCTGACAAATATTGCGTTTGCGATTCGATTTGCGATATTTCTTTTTAAGCGACCCAACGGAAGTTTATTGTAAAATCCGGCCATATCTCCGGCTAGGAAGGTCGCATCAATATGCTCCCGTCTCTAGCACCCCCGCAGCCCGAGCTACGAGTGAAAGAACTAAACTTACATGAAACTTCCGTTGGGTTGCTTTAAAGTCAAGCTTCAGTTTAAGATGCACCCTGTCATAGATGTAAAACATGTGATGGAGCATTACTAACCTGACTCAGGTGGTTTGTTTCACCAAAACATCTAGGAAAGCTCCATTGGAAGCCATTTGGAAAGGGCAGGCACTTTCAAAAGCACTTGGCAGGTGATTGGATCAATCTGTCTATCACCTTCTATCATGGGCCACTTCTGATTGGTTAACAATGGCTGGTACATGTGGAGCACAGCACTTCTGATTGGTGTGGATGACTGACACACAAGAACAAAAAACTACCCCAGACCCATGTATTTAGTTCAGAGAGAATCATCAACATTGTGCATAACAAGATAGAATCATAACACCTCTATCAGCTGACGCCAACAGGCAGGAACAGGGAGACAAAACACTGAGAGCACAGCAGCTAAGGTTACAGGTGCGTGTGCTCAGTCACGACAGTATGAACTGATAAACTGGGTCAAAGTTATGGGCCTTGGAAAATATTTCCCCAACAATAACTATACACCTCCCCCTCCACACACACACATCATGGTCCCCAGTCAGTTGATATGATCTACATGATCTCCTAAATGTCCTCTTGCACCACCTTCCCATGACCTTCACATGTAGGTTCTCATGAAGTGTCAGTTTGTACATATATTTTGTTCAGATATCCTCAGGATAAATTGTAATGTTTTATTTTTTTGTCTTAACAAATCCAATACTTGGTTATATGACCAAAAAATGACAACCCCACCATCATAAGCTTTAGTGTATTCATGTTAGCATTTTGCTTTAAGCACCACAGTGCCTGAAGTGTAACAGATCTGACATGACTCTGACATTTCACACTCTAGTTAATGTCATTTCAACCTGCATATTACAGCCACAGGAGCAATTTCAATTTCGGGTGAATATTTAACACCAAACCTGAGTGCAGCCACGTTGAACGGGGAGGTGTCACATGTATCCTTATGTCATTTTCTCTATTTGCTCATGCTTATAAACCTTTTTACTGCGTTTTTAACAGAAGGACCTTGCTATATTTTACCTGTGCACACACAGCACATGCTCTCCTGTGTATCTTTGCCTTCAGGACTTAAATCCCATCAAGAATACACTCCAGAGTGGGAGTAAGAGACATATTGAAATCTGCCTTTTTGTTTTTCTATTTAGACCTTGCAACGCTGTAGGGAACCAAATCTAGATCAATCTCTCCAAGGCAAACTAAATATGAAGTTTAAAACAAAGCCTAACTTGTGTCAGAGTTACTGTGTTGTTGAAATATGAGTAATTTCTCCATCGACAATGAGCAAAATACTGAGACAGGACTGAAATGGTTACTGGGAGAGAGTGTAGAAGCCACTTTTCATCATGATTTTACACCTGTCAAAATAAATCAAATAATATATTATATTGTGTACATGCATGTATGTGGACCCATGTGAAGGCAAAGCTGTTCATTAACGCAAGTTCATTGATGTTTTAAACACAAATGTGTGAAAAACGAGTTTGGGAAATCTGCTTTCTTCTTCCTTCAGTTAAATATATAGCTTTAGCTGATTAGTTGAGCATAGTATGAACAAATAGTCAGGGATATAACACTCCACAACCTGTTGTTTTTACATTCATGTTTTTGTATGTATTACACAAGATATCACATGTCACAGGTATTAGTTAAATCTAAAGGTAGCCGAAGTGTTCCCTTTAAGGCTAGGTGTTTTGCTTTGTTTTACAGCCTTTGTGCTGAGCTAGCTAACCGGCTGCTGTCTCTGACTTCATATTTAGCACATAGACATGGAAGTGGTGACAAACTTCTCATTTCAATCTCAGCAAAAAAGGGAACAATTACTTTTAAACAGGTGCAGATTTATTTAGGCATGTTTTGAAATGTATTATATAACTCTATAACAGCATTCAGACACCATAGCAGTTTATTTCTGTGTGAGTTTTCTTAAGCTGTGAAGCCTGGAAAATGTAATGTCTTTTATATCCTGATTGTGAGCCTCGCTTAAATTACTTACTTTGTTGTTTGTTAGTATTGACCCATTGTGGGGGAAACTTCTGTGTTGCAATGCAGGAGGAGTCACCGACTCAAAGGAGACACGGGGAGAGCTGGAGCTTTGATGTCAAACACTGATGGGTTTATTTAGGAGCTTCGGCCGGAGAATTCACAAAACAAGTCAAAGAGTCAGAGGTTCTGACTTTACGGTAGAGTTGCCACGTCAATTCTGAAGAACTCTACCCAGACCCATGTATTTAGCTAGTTCAGAGAGAATCATCAACATTGTGCATAACAAGATAGAATCATAACACCTCTATCAGCTGACGCCAACAGGCAGGAACAGGGAGACAAAACACTGAGAGCACAGCAGCCAAGGTTACATGTGAGTGTGCTCAAGTCAGGAGGACAGTATGAACTGATAAACTGGGTCAAAGTTATGGGCCTTGGAAAATATTTCACAGTGGCAAAGCTTAGAGAAGGAGGACAGGATGTGGATTGTCCTTGTGCCCGGATGCTGAGGCTTTGAGCACGCAGAATGTGATCCGTTTATCCTTCAGGGTCCCAAACTCTTCCCAGACTAATAGAGGGGTGGAAAGCCATGGGAGGTCTGCAGAGCCATTCAAGTCTCAGGTGACAAGTATTCTGCAGATTTGTCCCATGGTAGACAGAGAGCCACAAGGGCGAGCGTCCCCTTGAATGTTCTTGAAATGTCCCTCACCCTGAGGAGTGTAGCGTTACACCTTCCAATTGTAGCCTCCCGGGCTCGTCCCAGAACAGAGACTCCTTTGAGAGGCGCTGCTGTGCATTTGGGAAGTCAGCCAATTTAAAAAGAAAAAGTTATCAGGGTGAAATCTAAAACAGAATTATGATGAGCAGCTCTTTAAACTCTGCATTCTTTGAAAATCATGTGAGCCTGGTTTCCTTTCACACATTCACACACAATTAGCATTGCTTAGTTCGTAAAGACATCAGTGAAAAATGCCACAGGGAAGAGCTTTGTTTTTGTTTTTCCCCCTTTAAGCTTAACCTCATTTATTTAAGACAATGTTAAACGCTGAGTTCTTTGTAGTGAAGATTTTCCGTCTGTTTTGTGCAACTAATATCAGAAACGTTTCCCAAATACTTGATTGCTTTGAACCTTATTTTCTTTGCAATTCCATATTGCATTTTCGTTAAGTTGTTTTTACAGGATATGAAAGAATAAAGATAATTGATCTTGTGACTCCCTGTAACAGCAGTGGTATGAGGATGATGTATTTCCTTGCAAGGAATCCTCCTTTATACACCTGCTGATTTTATTCCTCCTTTTCCATGATAAAGCTTTCTCAGGTGTGTACTCATTCTTCCTTTTTGTTGTGCGTGTCTTTATTGCAGATGGTGAGTCACGCCCTCTCTCTCAGTGAATAGCCGCCCTCACAAAGGCGAAAGGATCTCAGCTCAGCCTGTAAATAAAACCCTCTTCCTTCTGCACAGCGTGGGAGAAAGTTCCACTGTGGCATCTCTGCAGGCTGATAACTGGAGTGAGGCAGCGTTGAAGGATCATCTTTCACTCTGAGCCACTCACCTTTCATGCAGCGGACCCTGAGCCGGCTGTCGAGGCTGGACTGTCAGCACAGGGAGACTCACATCATCTCCTCTTTCTCATGAGAATGCAGAAACACACATGAGGGAATAATCATGCTATTGTTGGCATAATCTTCATACAGGATTAAGACACCTTACCTGATTCATTTTCACTTTTTTTGGGGCCCAGTGGGGCCGTGTGTTGGGAACAGAGACAGCTGGTGTTGACTCTTCTGCTTTATGAGTTTTCATCACTGGCAGGGGGAGCCAGCATGGCCAAGCCTCTGCTGAAAATACAGCGCTATTTCCGCAGGAAACCTTTCAGATTCTTTTCCCTCATCCTCCTGTACCTGACTGCCGGGAGCCTCGTCTTCTTGCACTCTGGCTTCGTCGGGGAAAGCCGCTCCGGGGCCAGAGGAGGCCGAGACTCCTTGGTAGCTTCAGAGAAGGGAGGCCGGACTTCACTGTCAGACGCTCGGGGGCTTGGCATCATAAGTCGAGTGTTTAAGGAGACTCACCGGTCCGGGCGGAGGTACGGCCCTCCGTGGATGAAGAAGCCGGGACAAGAGGGCCAGGAGACGGTGCGCAGGGGGGGAGACTACACCAACAACTGGAACCGGGCCCTTAAAGCACGCAGCGCCAAAGATGTGGACGATGGAAGAGGTGGGTTACACAAACACTCCTTCACTACACTGTTTCAGTGGGATTGTTTTCAGCCTGACAGTTTTTCAAATTAAACCACCGATCATGTTTGAAACTAGTTGATGCATTATAAAATATGGTCCACATGTATCCCTGTTTTCTCCAATGTAAAATTACCTATAAAAACAAGTACGATAGTTCCATGTGTGCTCACTTAATCAGATCAGCAAAGCGTAAATAGAATGTACTGGTACAGTATAATAAAATACATTTTAAATTAGGGAATAATCACAACATGCACCAGCAATCTCAAATATAATTGCAGTGTTGCAAGATTAATGACTGCTCAGTGTTTACACCTGAAGTTTTATGTAAAATAATTAGAACAATAATAATTACCCATTGTCGCTCATGAGAATATTGAAAAAATATAAGTAGGACTTATTTAAAAACATTTGAATACAGGATAATGTACAATGCATGTTCCCTGGCAACAGGCCGCACTTGTCCCTCCAACACTTCACGTTAATATGAAATTGATCCAAAGTAATCTGTAATTACAAACCGCACTTCTTAATATCTGAGGATTTCTGGTTGTAATTGGTGGTGCAGAAGGTCTCTTGAGAGTGGAGTGAGATGATTATTATGATTAAGTCCTCCGTCTCGTCTCAGAGCGAATCCTTTGAGGGCCGAACCCGCAGAGCTTCATCTGCAACACAATCCCAACATCTAAATGACTTCATGATCACAGGATTTACAGTTTTATCTCTCCTTTCGTTACTGTGCTACAACAAAATCCTGACAGAAACTGGTTTACATGTAAACTCTGACTGGCATGTGACATCTTACCGAGTAACAAAACGTTCTCCGTCCTGAGCCGACAGCTCTGACCTTGGATGGCACGACTATCTGTCTTTTTCCTTAGCCAATGAAACATGATCAAATGAGCTCTCTATCGGGCTCTCTTCCCCCTCTCGGCTTTCTTACGCTGTCAAACACTCTCTCCTCTGTTGGAGGAACTATAAAATATTAACAACATAGTCAAACAGTGTAATTCTCTGACATCTCCTCGAGAAGTAGCGCAAGACCTACTTCTCTCACCATGAGGAAATACAAAATAGTGTTAACAGTTTAAAAAAATAGACCCTTTCACTTTTGTTAAAAAAACTCTGTTACAATTAAATGTCCTTCATTTGTTTGTGGTGAAGTATACGATAAACATATACTTTCAAGCACTCACACTGAATACTATATATAATATTTAGTTGGATTATCATCACTGATTATAATATTGCAACTGAGTTGGAGCACATTCTTGATATACTAATGGGCAGTTTATATATTAATCATGAGTTTTGGCACTTTCAACTTCAATCTTCTAAGTAACTCGGGTAGAAAGTCTATCTGTCACGTAAATGTAGTGGAGTAAAAACAATTGTAAATTCGTAGTTTGAAATTAGGGGCTGCAAAAGGTATGAAAAAGCATAAAAAGGATATAGTCAGATTTCAACATTGTAGTTCAAGTACATTACAGTACATATACCTAATTTGTAGACGCTGTCATAGACACCATTTCTAGTCCGCCAACTGAAATAGATAAAGCTCCTCACTTGCGACCAAGTAAAGGCAGCATTACCAAAACATAAATCTACTAAGTTACAGTGTAATTCTATGTATTCATATCCACAGCATCTCATAATAGACACTGAGGAACCATTCATTTTACCATAACCTCATTGTGGTCATGTGGGGTTCTGGTTTCTCTCCAGAGTGCAGGTGGATAATCTAAAGTGTGTGTGTGTGTGTGTGTGTGTGTGTGTGTGTGTGTGTGTGTGTGTGTGTGTGTGTGTGTGTGTGTGTGTGTGTGTGTGTGTGTGTGTGTGTGTGTGTGTGTGTGTGTGTGTGTGTGTGGGTGTGTGTGTGTGTGTGTGTGTGTGTGTGTGTGTGTGTGTGTGTGTGTGTGTGTGTGTGTGTGTGTGTGTGTGTGTGTGTGTGGTGTGTGTGTGTGTGTGTGGTGTGTGTGTGTGTGTGTGTGTGTGTGTGTGTGTGTGTGTGTGTGTGTGTGTGTGTGTGTGGTGTGTGTGTGTGTGTGTGTGTGTGTGTGTGTGTGTGTGTGTGTGTGTGTGTGTGTGTGTGTGTGTGTGTGTGTGTGTGTGTGTGTGAAATGTGGAGGCAGCATAATTATTATCTCACTGTACTCGGGGAAAGACTCCAACCTCTCTGAGCTTAAAGAGTAAGCAAAAAAACAAATAAGTGATTCAATTGTATGTCACTCCCCTGAGTCACAGCACAGTGCCGTACCCCGCTGCGCATCAGAGTGTCGAGTATTAAAGAACAATGTTTTTCTAGTGTACTGCTGAGCTATTTTTTTTCCCAATTCAGGGCAGGGAAAATAAACACGTTTACAATGTATATTCAAGCTTTGGGTGGATGAAATGCAGGCCTCTCAGTCCCCCCCCCCCCCTCCTGAAGCCTCACAGGACTGTTGCTGAAAGTGATGATGGAGTAATTAGCAGCTTCAAAGCATTCGTTTGCTCTCATACATCCAGCACCTCTCATTACTTTGCAATTTTTTTCTCTTATGTCCTCTTCTCTCACTGCAAATGCACTCTTTCCCACTGGCTATGAATTTAAATTGAAGGGAATATTGCAGCATAACATGCCGACTGCGGCACATAAACACATTTCCACTGTGTGGTGCAGTGGCACAGAAGCATATACTGAGGGGAAAACAGGAGAGGACTGGGAATACAGCTGAACCACTGCTGACTCTTGTTAATATGATCAACCAGATGCAGGGTGGTTATTATATTGAAAGATATAAAACAGGGTGCATCTGTCGTCTATCCTTTTCCCTCATAGTATAAAGACCATATCAAATATTGTGTATGTAAATCAGCGTTTCCCTCCATCATAAAGCAGATTATTTTGCAGACCACATGCTGCACAAATGTAAGCCTTTAGTCCACAACTATTAAGGTAATGCTATGTCCGGGGCTCAGGGGGGTAATGGCACTACACAGATGGCGAGAGGTTTGTTTGTTATAGGTATAGTAGAGCCAGCTAAAGTGACTGGTGTGTTTTAATGAGAGGGAGGAAGCTGTCTCGCTCTGCAGAGGTTCACTGGAGCCCAGCCCCCACACAGAGAGCACAGTTACACTTACAGGCCACTAGAAGGGGGTGTGTGTCTGCCCCAGTTTGGACTCCACATGTGCTCTTTTACAAGTACATTTACTCAGGTACTAGTACAACTCTGAGGTGCAAACCCTGCAAATTGCATGAGTTTTTCCTTTTTATGCTGCTTTAATTTCTACTCCACTACAATTTATATATATATATATATATATATATATATATAGCACCAAATTGCAACTAATCTATATCTACTGTCACTTTTCACTTTGAACATGTGCTCTTTTATTAAATAAACTAAACGCCTTCATTTTAAGATGTGAGTTGTTTTTGACCCTAAGAAACACTGATGCATTAACCAATAACAATAATCCACAGCTCCTCTCTCTGCTCCAGAGGATTTAAAAAATATATATCCCAATGAAGCCCCCCCCCCCCCCCCTCGCTCAGGCAGCACCACCCCAAAGCAGTAATCCTAGCGGAAACACTGCTTAATATACATCAACTAATAAATGATGGTAATCTTTGATGAAGACACCCAGGAGGAGCGTACTAAGGAATATAAATAAGTTATGCCTTTACCAGCTGCAACATTATTTTTTAATTGTCGGGGATTTTAATGTGCATGTCTGTTGTATCTCTAAACCACTAGCTAAAGACTTTCTTGATGTTTTATATGCTTTTGACTTCATACAACATGTCTCTGGCCCCACGCAAGAGCATGGGCACACATTAGACCTAGTCTTATCCCATGGACTGCCCATTTCAAATGTCAATGTGTGTGAGGCAGCTTTATCGGATCACCTGCCTGTGCTATTTGATTTTATTCTGCCTTGTCATAGTCTTAAATCATGCGCTCCTGTCCGTCACGGTCGTATGATGAAACCTTCCACTGCTGCTAGTTTCTCCCCTGCCTTTGTTAAATTAACACAGTCTGATACTATGTCCGCTGACTCCATGGACACTGAGCTATTAACCTCAGCCTTTCTCTCTTCCTGCACTGGAGCTCTTGACATTGTTGCTCCCCTGAAACTCATGCGCCCCAAAGTTAAATCTGAACCCTGGCTCAATGACGTCACTCGTGCTGCCAGGCGTGAGTGCCGGCAGGCTGAGCGCAGGTGGAAGAAGGACAAGCTTCATGTAACTCGTGACATTTTGAAAGAGAGTTGGAGAAAGTATCAGAGCACTGTAAAAGCTGAAAAGATGAGTTACTTTTCTGATATTATTTCTAGTAATTTAAACAAACCTCGTCTTCTCTTTAAAATAATCGATGCTATGTTAAACTCTCCTTTATCCACTTGTATTGATGCTTCAACTGAGATGTGTGAAAAATTCCTCTGCTATTTTATAGACAAGTTCTCCACTATTAGAGCCAGTATCTCACCACCCTCTTTTGACCCCTCCATTGACTTCACATGCACTGCTGTCTTCCAGCAGTTTGGACCTGTGTCGTTGTCATCTCTCAGTGACATTGTTGCTAAATTAAAACCCTCATCTTGTCCCACAGACCCAGTCCCTCCTCGACTTTTTAAAGAGGTATGGGACACTATTGGACCTAATGTTCATATCATTATAAATAGCAGCCTAGAGTCCGGTTCTGTGCCAGTTTATTTCAAACAAGCGGTTGTGGCACCCCTGATAAAGAAACTAATCTGGACACTTCTGTCTTCTCAAATTACAGACCTATCTCGAAGCTTCCTTTTATTTCAAAAATATTGGAGAAAACCGTACTCTTACAGCTGCAGTCTTTTATACATGCACACAATATTTTCGATATTTTTCAATCCGGTTTTAAAGCGCTTCACAACACTGAGTCTGCCCTTCTAAGAGTGTTCAATGACCTCCTGGTCACTACAGACTCTGGTGACTCTGCCATCCTTTTGCTCTTAGACCTCACAGCTGCCTTTGATACGATTGACCACTCCATCCTTATCTCTCGTCTAGAGCACTGTGTGGGTATCAGGGGCGCTGCCTTAGAGTGGTTCAGATCCTATCTGTCCCAGAGATCTTTCTCTGTTAGACTTGGTGACTTTACATCATCTTCTGCCCCCTTATCCTGTGGAGTTCCCCAAGGTTCCATTTTGGGGCCTATTTTATTTCCTTATACCTTCTCCCCTTGGACTGATTTTAGAAAATATGCGTCTCCTACCACCTTTATGCGGACGACTCCCAATTATATCTACCCCTAAGAAAAAAACACTAGCTCTCTGATGCCCTGGTTGACTGTCTTAATGACATAAAGGCCTGGATGGCGCTAAACTTTTTAAATATAAATGAGAGAAAACGGAGGTAATTGTGTTTGGACCAAATGGTCCCTTCCATTGACCTGGGTTCCCTGCAACAGTATGCAAAACCCATGGTCACAAATCTGGGTGTCAAAATCGACAGTGCTTTTAAATTAGATAAACAGATAAACTCTGTGGTTAAATCCAGTTTTTATCACTTGAGGCTCCATGTCCAAAATTAAACCGGTTTTATCCTTTTTAAACTTTGAGCGTGTAATTCATGCCTTTGTTCAACTCGTTTAGATTATTGTAATGTACTTTATGCCGGCCTAAATAAGACTTCGCTGGCCCGCCTGCAGCTTGTACAAAACGCTGCGGCGCGGCTGCTTACAGGAACCCGCAAGTTGACCACATCACACCAGTTCTGGCTTCGCTCCACTGGCTTCCTGTCCATTTTAGAGTCCATTTTAAGATTTATTGTTTGTTTTTAAATCTCTTAATGGGCTGGCCCAGAGTACATCCGACCTCTTACAGGTGTACACCCCCTCAAGGGCTTTGAGGTCGGCTGATCAGCTGCTGCTTGTAGTCCCAAAAACAAAGAAAAAGACCAGGGGAGACCGAGCGTTCTCATCGGTAGCCCCCAGGCTCTGGAACGACCTGCCCCCTCATGTTAAATTGTCGCCCACTCTTGAAGCTTTTAAGTCCCGCCTAAAAACCCACCTCTTTTCCCTCGCTTACCAGTCAGTCTGAGCTATGTCTTACCTATTTGTATGCTTTTACTGTCTGTCCATAGCCTTTATGTGCCTTGTATTTATTCTTATGTGTGCTTTTTATCTATTTGTGTAATATTATATTTTATTATAATGTTATGTTCATTGTGAAGCACTTTGTCAAACCCTCTGTTTTTAAACTGTGCTATATAAATAAAGTGGATTGGATTGGATTATTAATAACACATAATGCATACAGAACTATTATTTAGTAATATAATAATATGCATAGTGAGTACTTCCATCTTTTGTACTTTGATTTACTTGTTTGTTTTGATGATGCAAATACTTTTACTTTATTGCTATTTTGAATGAAGGACTTTTACTTGCTGCAGTATTACTAGTTCCTTCTTTCCCTGCTTGATGTTTCTGCACTGTGTCAACATGTGAGGAAGACACCAAATGTTTCGTCTGTTTGACACGTTATTTTGACTGTGTTGTACGGCAGCTGAAGGAAGTGTAATGTGTATATCTCTGTATTTTATTTAGAAAATATGTCTGTTTTTTAAATACATGACCTTGTTCTCTTTTTCAGCAAAGTACATTGGCTGCCACATCGATGACACACAGAAGCGAGCGCTGAGAGGAGTTTCTTTTTTTGACTACAAAAAAATGACTGTATTCCGTTGCCAGGACAACTGTGCAGAAAGGTATGGCAGCAGCAAACAACAAGAAAACAAGCGTCCATTAAATATCCTCTCTTTTTTATTTCTACTGTCACACTGATATAATAAAGTAGAGCCATAGGCTGTATAGAGCAAAGTGTTTGTCATCAGTTTTTATCCTTGTTGAAACACTACGCTGAAGAATAACAGCACTGTGCTTTAATAACATGGACTATAGGACAACATGTGAATAGACTTGTATGGGGTTGTTATTCTTGGTTTGGGCTGTACCCCTTTGTGAAATGAAGGAACATCTTCATTATATTTTACACAAAGCTATCTGATATTATCTTAATAAGAAAAGCATTTTGAACTGAGGTTTACAATCAATCAATCAATCAATGTTTATTTATATAGCCCAATATCACAAATGTCACATTTGTCTCAGTGGACTTCACAGTTTGTACAGAATATCAGTATGACAATACGACACCCTCTGTCCTTAGACCCTCACATCGTACAAGGAAAAACTTCCAAAAAAGGAAAAACCCCACAGTTTAAAGGGAAACATGGGAGAAACCTCAGGGAGAGCAACAGAGGAGGGATCCCTCTCCCAGGACGGACAGACGTGCAATAGATGCCGTGTGTAAATCGAAAAGATAATACATTTTACAACATAGGTAGACCAAATGTTTGGAAATGCATGTGTATGCAATAAGAAGATGAATCCACGAGGATGTCAACAATCCTGTGGGAGCATCAGGGAAGTAGTACGATGAGAGTCAGACAGGACCGCAAAGAGAGGTTCAGCCACGACTCGAAGTCCAGGACTCAGATCAGGACTCAGGACTCAAGATCAGCCTCGACTCAGGATCCCAGCGTAGATAGACACCAAAAAGAAATGTGGGGGTAGCTGGGTTATTCGGAACATGAGAGTACGCAGGTACAGACAGACAGAAGGAAGAAGTAAGGTGTCCCCGACAGTCTAAGCCTATAGCAGCAAAACTAGGGGCTGAATTATAATAATAGAGAATTGAAGTAAGTACACAGCAGAAGACATGCCATCAGAAATCATAATATCTAAGAACAAGGGCAGATAATTAGAAAATATTGATAATATGACAAAAGTGATTTAAATAAAAAACAAAACCCTAAAATATGTAATAATTGTAGTAATGTAGTATGGATGGACTTTTTGATTGGTCATTAACCTAGCATTTAGACACTAACTGTGAATCACTGCAACCATGAGAGTTCATTTAGCATGCAGAGATAAATGGGCACAATACATCTTGTTTTTCCTGAAGTATGCAGGATGTGGACCGAACACATGATCCCTCTAAGGCCTGTTGTACTGCAGTTAAACGCTCTGGTGGTTATTTGCATGGAAATATTGCCTGCACACTGACAAGTGCAATACGAATCTATTTATTCCAGGTGACATGATAGTGACACTTCATCTGGTATATTGCACATTGAATCAATCAAGAATGTCCTTTTCTCTTTTTGTCAGTATGCATGTCATTTTTCTATCGAATGAATATGCTGATTTGAGCCCAACACTGGGACATTTTCTTTTGAAAGCCTGTATTCAGGAGTGCCAACCCTTTTACAAGTATTTTTGCCCTGTGGTAGCTGCCTGCTTTATTTAGTTAATAGTCCAGCTGTGCAGATTGAATAGAAAAGTCACCTGAGGGTCAGACCTCATGGACCAACATCAGCGCTCAGACTTAATCATGCTCTTAGGGCTGATTGGGAGCAAATACTTGCAGCCAGGCTCCAGAAATCGTGCAGACCTGTGAATAGTATTGGCCTCGAATAGTATTGGCCTCACGAGGTCTGTAGAAGAATCACAGCTCCTATATCAGCTTATTATTACCCATGGTTTTAAAAAGACTTGTTTAACAGTCATATATTAGTGTAGTTTAAAGGTGGCCGCATGTATTTGACTATATAGAACAATTCATGCAATATTTGTAACTGCCTGCTGCAATTGTATTCAATCATTTTCATTTATGTATATGTTTATTTTATTTATTATTTATTCTACTGTTTCACAATTAGACAGAAAAAAAAAAACTCTTAGAAAAAGAGAGGGCATAGCTGATACAGGAGTAGCCCTCCCGTTAGTCATCCTGTTGCAGGATGAAGTAAAAAAAGATAATTCCGTTATTAAATACTCACACAGATAAACAAAACTCTATATACATACATACATACATACATACATACATACATACATTACATACATTACATACATACATACATACATACATACATTACATACATACCTTTATATATACAGTCTATGATATATACATACATACATACATACATACATACATTAAATTAAATACATACATACATACATTACATTAAATACACCCATTTATAGAATAAAACATCAGCATCAAATCAATGTTTTTTGTACGGGATACAAGTTTACGTTTGCTCCAGTTTTGAAAGCCTTCATGTTTCTGCACATCTCCTCATATTTCCCCACATCCTGTCTCCCCCTCTCTGCTACCTCACCCATCTTTCCTCCACCTTTAACCAGGGCTTTATCAAATGCATTGAATTACACAGACTGCGTTTCAAAGAGCAGAAGATAGGAATGGAGGGAGACGCTTGTTTTCAGCTCCTTCCTCATATAGCTGCTTGCAACCTGCTCGCCTTCTCTCCTGCAGCGGGTTCATATAAACAGACAAATAAATGGCGGGTAATAGCAGGGCTCAGAGGATTGGGTTTGATTGACAGCCCAGGGGATTTGTGTGAGGGGTGTGTTAGGCGTTTAATTGCACCCCAAAGGCCTCTTGGGAGTAAAATCCTTCATGCAGCAACAGAAAGGAGAGAAGACACCGTTGTCAAGTATATTTATAACTGCCTTACATCATCTTCACCACAGTTAGATGTTATTCCAGAGAAGATGCATTTTCATCTACACAGCATTCTCCATGTGCACCGTTTGGTTGTATTGATCACTGCGTATCCAGTTGCTCTGAATGATAATCTGTATTGTCATGAGGAGGATTAAGACACATCATCACGAGGCTCAGAACAATCACTTAAAGCTCTGTCTCCTTTGTTTACTAACCATGCCCATGCCTTTTCCCCTTTCTCTTCCCCTCCAGAGGGTACATGTACGCAGGCCTGGAGTTCGGAGCGGAGTGCTACTGCGGTCACAAGATCCAGGCTCCCAATGTTTCGGACAGTGAATGCAATATGGAGTGTAAAGGAGAGAAAAGCAACCTGTGCGGAGGAGCCAACCGACTGTCCATCTACAGGCTGGAGCTGAGCCAGGGGTCTGCGCGCCGCTGTGAGTGTGACTCTGCGACAACTACACACCCCTGAGTCTGTCAAATACACAAAAGAGAGCAATGTCAAATGTGAAAATTAATACATTTGTTGACAACATTCTTAAATGTGATCTTGAATAACATTTAAATTGATGCCTTCATGTTTCTGCACATCTCCTCATGGGCTTAGAATGAGCATTCCTGAGGTGACCGACAGCGAGGCACAGAGAAGCTATTTTGAATTAGAAATACAAAAGCCCCGCTGTTTGCCAGGGAAATATTTGTTTTATTTTGGGTTAAAGCCAGAGATGGGAGCCTGCTGCTCTGTTGTGTTTACCCCTTTCCCCGGAGCACTGTGCTGCCTACCTAACACAGCCAGTCCCGGTCCCATCCCAAACACTGACTGCTGCGAGAGAACTGAAGGAAGCAGTGATACAAAAAAAATCTGAGTTGAGGTAGATTGTTTTAAATTAAAAACAAACGAATTCCCGTCCACAGTGTTAAGTAACTTTGGACACCCGTCCTCCATCTCTTTGCTCTTCCTTACCTTCTCTTACCTTCTGCTTCTTAGAAATAATCCGGTAATGCAGCATATACTGTACACATTTATGACTAATATTTAAACATCTAAATGCTCTGGCTCGTCCAGTTCAGTGCTGTTTGTTTGTTATTCTTTTCATTTCTGCTTTTTTCCGTCTGGGTTTGCCTTCAGACTGCTGAATAGGCTATTCGTGTTTTTGTTTCACCTCTGACCCGGATTTCTGTCATGTGAACATCAGAGAGGAAATGCTGGCAATGTGTTGAGGTGGATGTTTTTCCCCCTTAGGGGCCATAATGGTGACTTGGTTTATTGTTTTCAGCCAAATGTAATCCTACAAAGATAATATTATGCATTTGCTTCATTGTCACACAGCCCATCTGCAATTCATCATGGTTATGTTCTTCTACATTTCACTCAGCCAAGTGTTTACATCAAAGATCTAATTATGTTGCCCAAGACATCTTTGGAGGCTGCTTGTGTGTGAGGCTGGTCAACAGAGCACAAAAAAGCATCTCAAGATGATTTAACAAGCTCCGCCATATGGGAGGGCAAAGAAGGGCCGAACAGAAAGAGGTTGCAGGGAAGGCATACTGCAGGGAAACAAAGGACATTAAAAATGCAACTTTCAGCCAGGGAAAAAGGTCAAAAATAAATAAAACATTAGATAAGAACACATGGCTGGAGCTAATTTGTGAGGGGTGTTACCTTGTGTTAAAGCCTCTCAGCACAGATGGCTAATACTAGCAGTCTTGGGAAGGTGCAGGTTTTTGGTATACATTTAAGTTGCGAGAATTTCCGCCGACGCAAAGCTCCTTGTGCATATTTTTATTTAGCTGCGTTTTAGCAAGCAGGCTGTCTTCGTCATGGTATGGCACGGCAAAAAGCTTTTAGTGTGTGGTTTCCCTCCTCTGTTATAAATGCACAAGTCTCTTGACAGCAGAGAAAGCTTTATATGTACATCAGCACATAAGCCGTGTCGACAGGCTGAAATAAATGTGAAATGGATGTTTGGATTTACTTCCGCATTGACAGCATTTTTCAACCTGTAATGAAAAAGTTTTGCAGCTTTCTGTCACAGGCTGCAGATGATAAACGCTTCAATGCTGATTCTACCGCTTGTTTTGTTGAGAATTTGCATTGAAAAATAGCAGAAAAACAACATTTTACTTCCAAACTACTTACTTCCTGCTAAAGAAGGAAGCATCTCTTCTCTGCTGTTGTCTATCCATCATAGGAGAGTGAGTATCTGAGATTAAAGGTCATCAACACACTGCTGGGATGTGAGCGCTGCTATTGGCCGATGTGCTGGCAGGTCAGGGTCCCAGCAAAGTGGAGGGAGTCGCAGTGGGATCCCTCCATGTGGGGTCAGTGAATAGAGGCCAAGCTGCAGAAGCTGTGCTCACTGACCATAAAACTGGAGTACTTTGAGTTTGTTCCCCTCCTATTGGTGTATGACATTTGTTTGTTCTGTGTGTTTCAGATGGCAGCTCCATTTTTAAGGGGTGTTTTCACAGACCGGACAATGTCACTCTGGCACTTCCCATCAGCGCGGTCATCCAAAACATGTCTGTGGACAAATGTGTGGACATGTGCACGGAGAGGGTGAGGGAGTTTACGTGATGGGTGCATCCATGCGTTGTCATTTACACATGAGTGTGTTTTCAGTGTTTTAATGGCAGCTGTATTTCAGGAGAAAACGCTGGCCGTCCTGGGGGGAGATCGATGTCACTGCGGCTTTCCGACCCCTCTCTTCTCGCTTCACGAGCCGGAGGACGAGAGTCTGTGTCTCCACCACTGCCTCGGGGAAGAATTTGAGACCTGCGGGAACGAAGAGTACTTTGTGGTGTACCAGACGCAGGTTCAAGGTAACACATGGTGGCTCAAAGGCCTATATAAAGGGCCCATAGGACAAAGAGACATGTCAGGATGCATCATCAATTAATTATTTATCTAATATATCATATTCCAATTGCTTGTACAGCATAGACTCTTATTCCACTATTTCTATTCTATTTTATTTGTTTTTATTTGTATTTACTTGCACTATTTTAGCTGTTTTTATTGTGTTGCACTGTTGGAAGATTTTCATCGACATAGCTACACTGTAGCTATGTACGAATTAGAATAAAAGCCTCTTGAATCAGCCACACCCTGCGTGCAGGAGATACAAACAACGACCCTAAAGTAATGTTAGACGTGTGAAAGTGCTGAGTTCTTAAAATCCAGCAAAACTCTGACCCTACCCATGTTTGCCCTTTTTTTTATTTGACCCCTGTGTGTACTAGAGTCGGTATACATCTATATATCATCTATATTATATTTGTAAGAAATGGACATACACATTTCTGTCTATTGGATATAGATTTGTTGTTTTTACTTTTGTTTTACTCATGTTTGAAATTATTTTTAGTTTTTATTTTCCACAAGGTTTTTATTATAACAATATAAAAATAAAACACAACTAACATGCTCCATCTGTATAATACAAGCTAATATTCTGAAAACATTATGCAGAAAAGAAAGGACACACATGCATCTATTAATCCTCTTGAACATTAGATACATTTAGATCCTTAACATAATCAATGAAGTGCCTCTTTTCCAACAAACATATAAAGGCTTTTCACCGTGTAAAGGTTTATCTAGTCCAGCTGTAAAATGTCCTAACGGACCTTAATCACATTGCTGTTCTTTGTATATCTAAGTAATCATATAATCATTGCATAACCATATCTTTGAAAAATGGATAACCATTTTTCTTCCTTTCCTAAATATTGTTATCAGCCCCAGGGGTTTAGTATCAGTCCTTCTCTGGCAGAAGCACTTGGGAAGATAGTGTTTCCTCATCGCAGCTGGAGCTTAGATCAGCAGAAAAACAGCACCCAGTAAACAAAAAAGGAGGTTTTATGCTGTGAACCAAAAAAACAAGAACATGCTGCAGCGGGAAGTGAACTTTATGTAAATAGTCTGGACAAGCTGCACTACCACATCTGCACATGTTGTGAATTTATCTCCAGTATTATTCTAGAGTATAAACATCACACAATAATCAGTGACTGGGTATTGTGGGCAATTTTTTATAAGGAGCAAACAGCCGAGCTATCCCACGCAAAACAAAACACCAGAATGAGGTCATGTGACTCTTTTTATGACCTTGTTCTCATATGATGTTAAATGTC
>CM053247.1:33545353-33609033 GCA_028583405.1 Pogonophryne albipinna | reverse complement strand
TTAAGAATCTGACTCTTAATGGCAGTTTGTGATTTTGAGGCTATTTCAGTGAAACAATGCTGTTTTGAACAATTTGACAGATTTATGCTTAATTCTCTCAGAAAGGTTACTGAAAAGATACACTTTTGTGTTAAAAGCTGAACCAGCTACCATGTTAAGTACTCTGTCTCATTAGATTTCGTCAAGCATCTGACTCTTAATGGCAGTTTGGTCATGTTGAGGCTATTTCAGTGAAACAAGGCTGTTTTGACCATTTGACAGATTTATGCTTAAATTCTCTCAAGAAAGTTACTGAAAGATACACTTTTGTGTTTAAAAGCTGAAAAGTAGATAATGAAGTACTCTGTTTGAGTAGATTTCGTTAGGATTCTGACTCTTAATTGCAGTTTGTGATTTTGAGGCTATTTCAGTGAAACAAGGCTGTTTTGAACATTTGACTGATTTATGCTTAATTCTCTCAGAAAGTTACCGAAAGATACACTTTTGTATTTAAAAGCTGGAAAGTAGATAATTAAGTACTTTGTGTCAGTAGATTTCGTTAAGAATCTGACTCTTAATGGCAGTTTGTGATTTTGAGGCTATTTCAGTGAAACAAGGCTATTTTGAACATTTGACTGATTTATGCTTAATTCTCTCAAAAGGTTACTGACAAAGATACACTTTTGTATTTAAAAGCTGACCACTACCATGAAGTACTCTGAGTAGATTTCATTAAGAATCTGACTCTTAATGGCAGTTTGTGATTTTGAGGTTATTTCAGTGAAACAAGGCTGTTTTGAACATTTGACAGATTTATGCTTAAATTCTCTCAAAAAGTTACCTAAAGATACACTTTTGTGTATAAAAGCTGACCACTACCATGAAGTACTCTGTTTTATTAGATTCCGTCAAGCATCTGACTCTTAATGGCATTTTGCGATTTTGAGGTTATTTCAGTGAAACAAGGCTGTTTTGAACATTTGACAGATTTATGCTTAAATTCTCTGAGAAAGTTACTGAAAGATACACTTTTGTGTATAAAAGCTGAAAAGTAGATAATGAAGTACTCTGTAGTAGATTTCGTTAGGATTCTGACTCTTAATGGCAGTTTGTGATTTCGAGGTTATTTCAGTGAAACAAGGCTGTTTTGAACATTTGACTGATTTATGCTTAATTCTCTCAGAAAGTTACTAAAAGACACACTTTTGTGTATAAAAGCTGAAAAGTAGATAATGAAGTACTCTGTGTAGATTTCGTTAAGAATCTGACTCTTAATGGCAGTTTGTGATTTTGAGGCTTGAAACAAGGCTGTTTTGAACATTTGACAGATTTATGCTTAATTCTCTCAAAAAGTTACTGAAAGATACACTTTTGTATTTAAAAGCTGACCACTACCATGAAGTACTCGGAGTAGATTTCGTTAAGAATCTGACTCTTAATGGCAGTTTGTCATTTTGAGGCTATGTCAGTGAAACAAGGCTGTTTTTGACCATTTGACAAAATGTATGCTTAATTCTCTCAAAAAGTTACCGCAAGATACACTTTTCTTTTTAAAAGCTGACCACTACCATGAAGTACTCTGAGTAGATTTCGTTAGGATTCTGACTCTTAATGGCAGTTTGTGATTTTGAGGCTATTTCAGTGAAACAAGGCTGATTTGAACATTTGACAGATTTATGCTTAATTCTCTCAGAAAGTTACCGAAAGATACACTTTTGTGTATAAAAGCTGAAAAGTAGATAATGAAGTACTCTGTGTCAGTAGATTTCGTTAGGATTCTGACTCTTAATGGCAGTTTGTGATTTTGAGGCTATTTCAGTGAAGGCTGTTTTGAACATTTGACTGCTTTATGCTTAATTCTCTCAGAAAGTTACTGAAAGATACACTTTTGTGTTTAAAAGCTGATCACTACCATGAAAAGCACTCTGTTTTAGTAGATGTCGTCAAGCATCTGACTCTTAATGGCAGTTTGTCATTTTGAGGCTATTTCAGTGAAACAAGGCTGTTTTGAACATTTGACTGATTTATGCTTAATTCTCTCAGAAAGTTACCGAAAGATACACTTTTGTATTTAAAAGCTGGAAAGTAGATAATTAAGTACTTTGTGTCAGTAGATTTCGTTAAGAATCTGACTCTTAATGGCAGTTTGTGATTTTGAGGCTATTTCAGTGAAACAAGGCTGTTTTGAACATTTGACTGATTTATGCTTAATTCTCTCAGAAAGTTACCGAAAGATACACTTTTGTATTTAAAAGCTGGAAAGTAGATAATTAAGTACTTTGTGTCAGTAGATTTCGTTAAGAATCTGACTCTTAATGGCAGTTTGTGATTTTGAGGCTATTTCAGTGAAACAAGGCTGTTTTGAACATTTGACTGATTTATGCTTAATTCTCTCAGAAAGTTACCGAAAGATAAACTTTTCTTTTTAAAAGCTGAAAAGTAGATAATGAAGTACTCTGTTTTATTAGATTTCGTCAAGCATCTGACTCTTAATGGCAGTTTGTGATTTTGAGGCTATTTCAGTGAAACAAGGCTGTTTTGAACATTTGACAGATTTATGCTTAATTCTCTGAGAAAGTTACTGAAAAGATACACTTTTCTTTTTAAAAGCTGAAAAGTAGATAATGAAGTACTCTGTTTTATTAGATTTCGTCAAGCATCTGACTCTTAATGGCAGTTTGCGATTTTGAGGTTATTTCAGTGAAACAAGGCTGTTTTGAACATTTGACAGATTTATGCTTAAATTCTCTGAGAAAGTTACTGAAAGATACACTTTTGTGTATAAAAGCTGAAAAGTAGATAATGAAGTACTCTGAGTAGATTTCGTTAGGATTCTGACTCTTAATGGCAGTTTGTGATTTCGAGGTTATTTCAGTGAAACAAGGCTGTTTTGATCATTTGACTGATTTATGCTTAATTCTCTCAGAAAGTTACTAAAAGACACACTTTTGTGTATAAAAGCTGAAAAGTAGATAATGAAGTACTCTGTGTAGATTTCGTTAAGAATCTGACTCTTAATGGCAGTTTGTGATTTTGAGGCTTGAAACAAGGCTGTTTTGAACATTTGACAGATTTATGCTTAATTCTCTCAGAAAGTTACTGAAAGATACACTTTTGTATTTAAAAGCTGACCACTACCATGAAGTACTCGGAGTAGATTTCGTTAAGAATCTGACTCTTAATGGCAGTTTGTCATTTTGAGGCTATGTCAGTGAAACAAGGCTGTTTTTGACCATTTGACAAAATGTATGCTTAATTCTCTCAAAAAGTTACCGCAAGATACACTTTTCTTTTTAAAAGCTGACCACTACCATGAAGTACTCTGAGTAGATTTCGTTAGGATTCTGACTCTTAATGGCAGTTTGTGATTTTGAGGCTATTTCAGTGAAACAAGGCTGATTTGAACATTTGACAGATTTATGCTTAATTCTCTCAGAAAGTTACCGAAAGATACACTTTTGTGTATAAAAGCTGAAAAGTAGATAATGAAGTACTCTGTGTCAGTAGATTTCGTTAGGATTCTGACTCTTAATGGCAGTTTGTGATTTTGAGGCTATTTCAGTGAAACAAGGCTGTTTTGAACATTTGATAGATTTATGCTTAATTCTCTCAAAAAGTTACTGAAAGATACACTTTTGTATTTAAAAGCTGACCACTACCATGAAGTACTCTGAGTAGATTTCGTTAAGAATCTGACTCTTAATGGCAGTTTGTGATTTTGAGGCTATTTCAGTGAAGGCTGTTTTGAACATTTGACAGATTTATGTTTAAATTCTCTGAGAAAGTTACTGAAAGATACACTTTGTGTATAAAAGCTGAAAAAGTAGATAATGAAGTACTTTGTTTTAGTAGATTTAATTAGGATTCTGACTCTTAATGGCAGTTTGTGAATTTGAGGCTATTTCAGTGAAGGCTGTTTTGAACATTTGACAGATTTATGCTTAATTCTCTCAAAAAGTGACTGAAAGTGTGTTCCCTGTTACAACCCCGATGAGGTAATGAATACAACAGTTTTTCTTACAACGCATTTTATTGATATGTCACACATAAAAAAAAAAACATTTTCTCCAAGCAGAGACACACTAGCTCAAGTAAAATAAAAAATAAAAACGTCACACTCTTCCTATTGCTGCCAAAAGTCCCAAGCTGCTCTTATATTCTTCAGTTGGGTCTCGTCGTTCTCTATAAGCTGGACGTAAAGCTTCTCGATTTTAGCCTCAAAGAGTCTGGTGTTTCTGAGATTGTGCAGAATCGCCTCGGTAGCTCCAAAGACTCTCCTCTCAGACACATGAAGGTGGCCCTGGTGTAGAGCGTCCCGAATGGCTGGAATGAAACGAACGGTCCACAGTCTCTTTATCACTTCATCATAGTTACGATCCAGATAGTATTCTTCGGTCGGAAACAAACACTCGTGTTGCATTTGACTGGGGTGGTCGACTTGACATCCGTAACATTTTTCCTTTCTGTACATATGCAGTACTCTATCCAACAGATGAACCACCACAGCTTTTACCGTATGCAGGAATGACGATGTCCTAACACGTTCTGCAGCATCACCCTCTGGAGCACAAGGAAAGCACGGCGAATCAGCGCCTGCTGCTGCGGGATAAGCTGTTGATTCCCCTGGAGACTCGGATGGAGTAGATGGAGGTTGATACATATCCACCCAGCCAGTAATATCAATGCCAACTATATCGCTGTCGAGCTCGGGTGTCCAGATTGTTGGATAGGACGGGGGTCCTCCAGGCGTTTGCGCCAGGCTGCAACTCGCGGGGAGAGAGTTGTTTTTTCTCAGATCCATGGTTAGTGTTCAACGAATGTCCTTGAGGGGTCCTTACTTTTAAATGATCTGGTGAGGAAGGCGGGACTTGTTATGTTGAGGGGGAGGCTGAGCCCTCTGTAAAAAAGTGAGAGTCTTTTGCCGTCAAACCTTTTTTGTTGCATACAGCAAAATCTAATATTACACCCATACATCCTCATATGGGGTTTCCTTATAGTGGTGTAAAGTAATTATAAAAAAGACAAAGATCATGTTTTTTTTAATTGTTTTATTATTTCCCTCTTTACGTATTTGAAAAAGTACACAACCGGAGGGGAAATCTGCCACTTCCTCACAGAGCCCCTCCTCCAGCACACATGAACGCGCTCACATGACCAAAAGAGGGCACGAGATAAGTTTGTGCACAGATCTCTGGCTGTAGGCGTCTGACTCCCGCACAGCGGCGGCATTCGTTTCTTGACTGGCGCCCCGGGTGGGTGGCGGTAGGTTATCACAGGAGTCTCTTGGCCATTTTTCTTTTTTGCAAGGTGACTTGGTAAGTGGAAATTATTGTCTTTTTAATTAGTTTTGAGCATATTTCTATTTTCACCTAATTCCACCCCCCACTATCTGCCGGCCTCATAGCCAAAAGGAAGGGGATGGAGAAAGGGGGGAGAGGCCTGGGCTGGGAGGGGGCTGGACAGTCTCACGCATAACTTCAAAGAGACACCTAGATTAACATCAAAGGCTTATAACACACCAGTGTGAAATCACACCTGCCTGTTATAACACCTCACATCAAAGGGCAACACATCAAAGGCTAATTAGATTAGACAACCCTGAGGGGACCAGACAGCATAACTTCAAAGAGACTGCCTTAATCAACACATCAAATAATTAGACAACAAAGGCCCTACACAGGGGGGCTTTTCACACCTACCTGTTATAACAACTCACATCAAAGGCTTAGACTACCAAGGGGTGTGAGGGGACAGGGGCCAGACAACATAACTTCAAAGAGACTGCCTTAATCAATACATCAAAGAATTAGACAACAAAGTCACTACATAGGGGGGCTTTTCACACCTACCTGTTATAACACCCATCAAAGGATCTCGAGCAAAGGGAGGCGGGACTTAGCTCATTAACATGATTATACCCAATCACATCAAAGGATCTCGAACAATGGGAGGCGGGACTTAGCTCATTTGCATAAGTGGGGGCGTGTCACCTGTCATTTTTTATGCATACTAATGTGATTGAAACAGTATGATTATAACTACTTAGATAGATACTAGATAGATAGATAAATAGATACTAGATATATACTAGATAGATAAATAGATACTAGATAGATAGATAGATAGATAAATAGATACTAGATAGATAGATAAATAGATACTAGATAGATAGATAGATAGACAGATAGATACTAGATAGATAGATAGATAAATAGATACTAGATAGACAGATAGATAGATAGATAGACAGATAAATACTAGATAGATACTAGATAGATAGATAGATAGATAGATAGATAGATAGATACTAGATAGATAGATAGATAGATAGATAGATAGATAGACAGATAAATACTAGATAGATACTAGATAGATAGATAGATAGACAGATAGATAGATACTAGATAGATAGATAGATAGATAGATAGATAGACAGATAGATACTAGATAGATAGACAGATAGATAGATAGATAGATACTAGATAGATAAATAGATACTAGATAGATAGATAGATAGATAGATAGATAGATACTAGATAGATAGATAGATAGATAGATAGATAGATAGATAGATAGATAGATAGATAGATAGATAGATAGATAGATACTAGATAGATATATCCTAGATATATAGACAGATAGATACTAGATAGATAGATAGATAGATAAATAGATACTAGATAGACAGATAGATAGATACTAGATAGATAGATAGATAGATAGATAGACAGATAGACAGATAGATAGATACTAGATAAATAGATACTAGATAGATAGATAGATAGATAAATAAATAGATACTAGATAGATAGATAGATAAATAGATACTAGATAGATAGATAGATAGATACTAGATAGATACTAGATAGATAGATAAATAGATACTAGATAGATAAATAGATACTAGATACTAGATAGATACTAGATAGATAGATAAATAGATACTAGATAGATAGATAGATAGATAGATACTAGATAGATAAATAGATACTAGATAGATAGATAAATAGATACTAGATAGATAGATACTAGATAGATAAATAGATACTAGATAGATACTAGATAGATAGATAGATAAATAGATACTAGATAGATAAATAGATACTAGATAGACAGATAGATACTAGATAGATAGACAGATAGATAGATACTAGATAGATACTAGATAGATAAATAGATACTAGATAGACTTTATTGATCCCAATTTGGGATTGTTTTGCGTTGCAGCAGCATAAAAAACACAAGGCAATGTACATAAGAGAAACTAAGACACAAGAAATAAACAGTCCAATATATTTCAGAAATAGAAATAAAATAGCATTTTAGCTCCATTTTGGTCTCCACCATAACACTATAATGGGTGCACTTGTTAATATAGAAGCTCAAAAGGTAAAACTCTGCCCAGGTTATATTGTGATTCACTGCCTGTCTCATGTCACCTCTGCAGTCTGGGGCTTCCCCAATAGGTTCAAGTTTTTTTTTATTAGTCATACGAACATAGCTAGAGTGTAGTTATGACGATGAAAATCTTAGGTCACAGGCTCACTCCAACAGTGCAACACAATAAAACAGATAAACAGACAAATAAACCGAAAAATATTGTGCAAGTAAATAGTAAATACAAAAAAAGTGTAATGGTGAAAATAGTGCAATAAGAGTCTATATGCAATATATTAGATACATAATTTCTAAGTAGCAGCCAGATGAATGTTGTGGATGTTGTTTCAAAGTTCAGTTTCAACATTAAAAAAAACTCCAGGCACTCTCGCTGTTGTTATTCCTTTAATTGTGTTACTGAGAATAAAATGAGATTACTTATATGCAAAGGTACAAAGCTCACAACACAAACACATTCATCTTGTCTTTTTGTGCTTCAGGTGAAAACACATTTTGACTCTGGAGGTGTTGCAATAGTTACATTTGTTGTCTTGTGCCTGATATAATCTTTCAGTCTTATTATTTCACAAGTGAACTTGATATCGACAATTGAGTAGATCAGAGAGCTGAATTTAGTTTTAGTAGCTTTATTTCAGAAAACAGAAACATTATCTACAAAGTGACTTTCGCTGTACAGCTCTGAAACATAAAAAGACAGAAATAGAGGTCCATTAAACATATTCTTTTTGTCAACTGGTAATAGCAGCTGGGTGTGTGCTTTCTCTATGATTCATTGCACGTATCTCCACAGCAGACCACTCCTCAGCACACACTGTTTGGGTCAGTCTGACACAACAACATACTTAATGCTTCAATGCAAAATAGGTTTTTGGTCGGTTGAGGTTGTCTGTGCATTATAAAGAAATGTAAGTATTCAATGATTTGCTCTTCTCCTTCAGCAACAGTTCCTTTCTATCTTCAGTTTGTTTCCCAATGTGTGACCTGGTGCTTATTGGTTTAGTTCAAAGGTCAAATGATAACAACAATGTATTGCACAAACAGATGAGCAAAATACTCACATCCTGCCGGACCTCATGCCATTTACCTTCCTTCTCATTTTGATGTGTTTTCACTAATGAAAATAATGCCATACTTGCAATTCATGCATGAGCATGGAAGAGAACATTGTTCATAAAAGGAGCCCCTCGAGTGTGAATTATAACACATTAAAACAATTTATTATCAGAAAGAAGAATCTCTCATATTTTACAATCCTTGTATTTTAGAAGAAAAAAAAAAATCTCTTTGCTGCAGGAATGACTGCCGGAGAACTTTCCACAACTACTGCTCCCAAAACATTCTTTCTACTGCAAGAGATGTATGTCTACCTTGCAATTCCCAATGTTTAACTATTGGCTCAAGCTTACATTCTTCAACTACATTATGTGTTTGTGAGCCTGAAGAACAACAGCTTTCTCCATGCTACCAACAGTAAAAAAGTACAACAAATAAGATCATTAGCGCCATGAAGCTACACATAATTCATTTCATGTGTCAATCAATTGCATATCTGAGGGAAACCAGATAAATATCTTTAGATGTGAGTAGAAGCCCTCGCGTCCATGGAGCTGGACCTGGACAGGTATCGGCTGGTGGTGCGGCCCTCCTCTCCCATCGCGTTCTCCATCTTTGAGAGCACGGAGCTCTTAAACTTCCTCTTGAAGTCGTTGCCCATAAACACATACAACACCGGGTTGAGGAAGCTGTTTGCTGCCGCCATGGATGTGCCTACTTTGAGTCCGGAAATCAAAATGCTCTGTTCCAAGTGTTCATGGTTGATCTCAAGTAGGACGAACACGTGGTACGGCAGCCAGCAGACGAAGAAAGCAGCGACAAGCGCAGACATGACCTTTAAGGGTTTGTTGGATTTAGTCATCCTGTTGTTTCGAAGTTTGAGGATAATGATAGAGTAGCAGATGATGATGACAATAAACGGGACAACAAACCCTGCAAAGAAGCGGCTCACTGCAACTATCTTGTGACTGTGTTGGTATGAGGTGTAATTATTGTAGCAAAGAGTCCTTCCCAAGTGACTGCTAACATCCCGAAAGATGACAGAGGGAAGGCTCAGTGCGACAGCCAGAAGCCAGGAGATGCAAACAACACCGGTGGCTTTATTAGCAGTGCGATGGTTCTGGGCCCAGACTGGAAACACGACTGAGACGCAGCGGTCCACGCTGATGACCACCAGGAGGAAGATGCTGCTGAACATGTTGAGGGACATAACCGAGGAGGTGAATTTGCACATGAAGCGGCCGAAGACCCACTCCTCCATTGCCATGTTGGTGATGCTGAACGGGAGGAAGGCGCAGAAGACAAAGTCGGAGATGGCGAGGCTCAGGTACCAGGTGGTGTTGACCGTCTTCGTCATCTTGAAGCCAGAAATCCAGATCACCAGAGCGTTTCCGAAGAAGCCCAGCAGAAAGATTACCACGGTGACCACGAGTAAAAACACACACAAAACTTCCTTTACACACGTTGATTTGTGCTGAAAAACCTGTTCGTCTTGTGGAGTGTAATTGTCGAGATCACTGTAGTTATAATCTTGATAATAATAATCTTGATAATTATCCATTTTGTCGTCTGGGGAGATTTCTGTAAAAAAAAATAGGAACACATTTGAAATAAACAACATCTTATCAAATGTAACAACATTTTCCAACAAAGTGTTCAAATATAAAATACTATATTATCTCCTTTATGAAAACAACAGTGTTTACCTGCAGCAGCACAGACCTTCTGATGTGTCCAGTTGGGTGTCAACAGAGATGTGCTGTTTCCTTAAAACTTGTTGAAACATATAACCCTATCTGCCTCGCAATCAGCTGACCGGGTGTTTCTCAACACTTCCATCCCCTGAATACTTTCAGTACTGCATTTTGAGGTTTTAAAGGAATCTCACAAATTATATAACATTTAGAATGTGGCAGAAAAAAAACTAAAGCTCTTAATATGAAATAAATGATATTTAACTCCTGATTAACAGAATAAAGATTGTGTTATTAAAGGAATGAAGTCCTAAGCTGTTTTTGGTTAAAATTGTTCTGTGAGTGCTAAAGATATATGCTATGCTATAAATAAACTTGCCTTGCCTAAAGAACATTATTTTATTGAACACACACACTTATACTCCCATTTTGTCTGAGTCTTGTGATATGGCATATCTCCTCTCTGCCAGATGCATGTTATTGGCCATGTGTAACTGTTCAAAGAGCAATGCAGGGGAGGCATGCAAGGCCACAGTATGTATTAAACCATAAAACATTCTGAGGCAATAAACACGTTGATTTTAATGTAATGTTTCAGCCTCAGCTTTTGATGCAGATGTTTCTAGTAACACAGCTGTTTGACGGAGAACATGGCTGTGGTTTTCCTGCTTCACAGAGTCATGATCATCGAGGCAGATGCATCCAGCAGCGAGAAGAAGAACCGCAGATGGCAAAGTTACTCATTTTGAAATATGTTATAATAAGGGAGGAAGACAGCAACATTTTGTCAGTAAAAACTTTACACTTGAGTCTTCAATTCATCTAAAACCACATTTTCCAGAAATGAAGAACTGATTTCAAACGTGTTGGTGAAACTGAAAAAAGCAATCTTAGGTGTTTTTGTTGTATTCACTTTCAATGTTTCTTCACTTTCTATTTCTTGGTATGATTTGAGGTGTTTGTTTTGATTTCAGTTATTCACTGGAGACTATACGGCATCACCATGAAAAAATACCTAAGACATTGAAAGAGATTGAAAACACTGGAAATAAAGGAAAAGTAAAATAAAGGACTATTCAGGGTATATTAAAGCTTAACAATGTCATTTATTTTTACAATTTACTTTAATCGATTCATTTTCCCATCATCCCCCCCCATTTCAGCTTTATTGAAGAGATGATAATGTGAATGGGAAATCTTCAAAGCAACAGTCTTAGATGAATTTTAAATAAAGCTTTTACTGCTTAACAAACATATAGTGCTCTACATGGTTTACAAATGCAGATATTTAATAAATGAGACATCCTGTATTGCACACCCATTGTGAACACACACAGGTGATTTTAATTTCTTCATTTCTTCTAAAACCACATTTCTAGAAGTGTCCGGAAATGAAGAACTGATTTCAAACGTGTTGGTGAAACTGAAAAAAGCAATCTTAGGTGTTTTTGTTGTATTCACTTTCAATGTTTCTTCACTTTCTATTTCTTGGTATGATTTGAGGTGTTTGTTTTGAATTGTCTGAGACTATACGGCATCACCATGAAAAAATACCTAAGACATTGAAAGAGATTGAAAACACTGGAAATAAAGGAAAATATAAAACATTGAAGGATTATTCAGGGTATATTAAAGTTTAACCCTTAGATGCATAAGTGGGTATTTTTTGACCCGGTGAGGTGGTGTTCTCGAAGTATCTTTGTAATTACATTTGTTTATCATTTCATATTCCAGCTATTCCTCAAAAAACATGTTTTGGATATCATGCCATTCACATTTTAAATGTAAATGTTATACATTTTAAGAAATGATAGTTTTTGTATTACTACCCCAAGCCTCCATAAGTGGGTCAAAAATGACCCGCATGCTCTTTCTATGGCAACCTATGGGAACCTTTGATTCTTATCACCTGTGGCTGTCAGGAATACATTCACTGTACACCACACAGACTACATCACAAGTGACACCTCTCAAGAAGATTATTTTACACAGCAAGATCTGATACCTGTGAGTATAATAATAATAATAAAAAAATATATTTTTATAGGGCTTTTCAAGGACTCAAAATCGCTTTACAATATAAGGGAAGGTTAGGGTGGGGTATAGGACTATCAAACTTGATCAACCGGCATGGATTGATGGGGGGTGGGCTATGAGTAGACAAGAGGAGAAGAGATGAGTTTTGAAAAGGGACTGGAATACTGCGAGGGTCTCAGAATAGCGGAGATCTTTGCATCAATATGTTCAAAACGTTTTTTTTCTAAATGTAATTTTTTTTTTTTTTATTCTAAATATTAAAAAAAATATTTCTAGTGTGAACCAAAATATAATACTAAATATTATATTATAAGTGATTTTTCTTAACCAAAATGACAAAAATGGCATAAAAACACATTATTCTAACACGGTTCCTTTTTGACCCACTTATGGAAGAGTGTAGGGTCCAGTCACTAAGAAAGTCATTTATTTAAACAATATACTTTAGTCGATTCATTGTCCCGTCATCCCCCCCATTTCAGCTTGAGAGATGATAATATGAATGGGAAATCTTCAAAGCAACAGTCTTACACTGAACAAAAATATAAACGCAACACTTTTGTTTTTTCTCCCAGTTTCATGAGATGAACTCAAAGATCTAAAACATTTTCTATTTACACAAAATAACCATTTCTCTCAAATATTGTTCACAAATCTGAAAAAAATCTGTGATAGTGAGCACTTCTCCTTTGCCGAGATAATCCATCCCACCTCACAGGTGTGGCATATCAAGATGCTGATTAGACAGCATGATTATTGCACAGGTGTGCCTTAGGCTGGCCACAATAAAAGGCCACTCTGAAACGTGCAGTTTTGCTTTATTGGGGGGGTCTGGGGGGGTCCGAAAAACCAGTCAGTATCTGGTGTGAGGGGTAGGGTTAGGGTAATGTTGTGAATCGAGTGGCCTGTGTTCGTCGTCCATAACATACGCCTGCCCATACCATAACCCCACCACCACCATGGGCCACTCGATTCACAACATTACCCTGAATCCTGTAGACTTTTCTTGATTGACAATTACCTGACTCTATTAGCTCGCACATCATTTCCACCAGAGAATCGCCCACTTTCAACCTGAGCCAACCAGATATTAATTTGCATTATTGACAATTTTTGCACAGCCTTTCACTTTGTGGTATTTAGCCGGATAATTAAAGGTCTACTCCAGGGGTGTCATTTTCTGTGGCCCCACAAGAGCTTGCAAACAATATTATATGTTTATTATACGGTTACATGGCGATTTACAGAAGCACGTTGCCCATAAACTACATGTCCCACAATGCATCTCAGATATGCCTTTTTTCTCAGAATTTGACCCTTTTTTTAAATGTCACTTCCTTTTTTTTAAATGTAAAAAAAATGATTTTTTTTGTTTTGATTTGGACTTTTTTTTCTCAGAATTTGGCTTTTCTTTTTAAATCATTTTTGTGACATTCTCACTGAAGAGACTTGCAATTATTTGCCCCAGACTTCTGCTTTCCGACGTAGTTAATTATGAAGTTATTACCCTATCTGATATTAATCCAATGCAGAGGCAATAATGTAATATAATACATTATTTTATATATATATTTATATATGTATTTTTACATAGTCTTAAAGTTACAACTGGCCCTTTGAGTGCAACCATAATGCTGATGTGGCCCGCGATTAAATTGAGTTTGACCCTCCTGGTCTACTCGATAAGTGAATCACATTTTTTTCTGAAAATAAAAGCAATTCATTTTCCACACTTAAAAACAAGTCACGCAGAAAATCATTATTTGTGGAGCTAACGACATCAGTTTCATGCTTAGAGGAAAAAACAGAAAACATTTCTTTATGTTCTGTCAATTATTATAATAGTAACACAAATGTTGCTTATGAGCGTAAATCCTGAGCCACACGCATGCTCTCTGGTAAATTAGGAAAGATACAATTTTCACATCATGTCCACCTGACCTATTTTAATGTGTTTCAGCTAAATCACCTTCACTGCAGAGGGCAGAGACCTGCTGGTGCCCTGCAGATTAGACTTCCTAATGAATGCTTGGGTTATAAAGAAGAAAACCCCCACTAAAGAACCCCACACCTTTCTCTGGTATGCACTGCATGGCACACACCTTCATATTTCAAATGATGCTCCAAGCTAATTCAGGGTATTTTATTCCATACTTTCGATACAGTTGATTTAAGCATTTAAGGTATTAAAGGGGAATTTACAGCACTAAGTATAATGGTGCTTGTAAAATGTTTAAACGTCAGGTTCAGTGGAGGGAATAGCAATCCTTACTAACATTACTTAAATGTATCATTGGCCAATTCTGAATTATTACGATCACAGTTTTCTTTCCAGTGAATCTGAGCTAATCGCAGTGACATCTGAGGTTCAGACAGGTGGCAAAATAAAAAATAAAAAATAAAAGGAGGCCATCCTTCGACAGACAACTTCACTTTAGGCATCCTACACTTCTCTTCAGAGCACACAAGAGAGAATAGATAAAGAAGTATAGTATCTTTATTTCCAACTTTATCAGTGATTCTGCAGAGTGTAAAGTGGGGGAAAGCAAGATACAGGAATAAGGGTTTTAACAGTTTTTGGGTCAAACATGGGCCATATTTTTACTGTAATGTTCCGATACAGAAAAAATACTGTACGTACATTTGATATATTTTAGTAGAAGAATACTCAACCTTCTAAGCTGCTGATCTGTAGCCCTATCTGCTAAGGGTGTGAGCCATTTTTGAACCTAATATAGGCAGCTGTGGCTCAGTGGGTAGTGTGCTGGACTTCGAATCAGGGGGATAGCAAGTTCGAGTCCCACTGCAGTCAGCATGTCGTTGTGTCCCTGGGCACAACGACATGGGGATTGCCCACAGTATTGAGTATGTAAGTCACTTTGGAGAAAAGCGTCTAACAAATGACATGTAATGAATATAAGGCTATTCTGTCCGGATTGCAAAGGTCAAATTATAAATCTTGACTAATACATTTTTAAGGAAATGAAAGCAACTATGTCTTTAACGTCTGACATCATGACCTGTCGTTTCCATGGTCCCTGTGGTAACACAATGACCACCACTTATCCATTTCCCCGGTCACATCGATGACTGTACACAGTTCACACCGAATTACTCATATACTGTATTTGCTGATTTTTAGATAATTTGTACTCAGGCTCGGCCATGACCACTACAGTATAAAGACAGCACAGATGTGTCTTATTTATTTATAAATCGTTCCTGTGTGAAATACCTCTGGATAACAATCAGCCACTGTGCAAATCAAGCTTTAAAACCTTGCAGCCAGGAAACCCTTTTATATATTTCCTGCAATCAGGACTGGTCTCCTCTGCTGCAGATGCTCGAGGGTCCTCTGCTGAACGGTATCAGCTTCCTCTCCTGCCAGTTGAATTGTATTTTGAAGTAACCTGAGTATTATCGCTACATTAGTCTTTTCTGCTTGAAAGCCATTATATAGATCAGAGAGTAGCAGAGATGCAACAGCATTAATCTTTTTATGGAAAATCCAACTCCACAATGCAGATTAAAGTGGAGTCCTTGAGTCACAATATCAACAAAAAAAGTTTAATTGTGTTGAAATCATCCGTGGAGCAAATCACAGAAGCCTCAGGATGTAATGTAATGTTGTAACTTCATACATCTGACTCCAGTTATTATTAGAATCACAATGTTTTACGGTATATTCTTTTGTACGGTGAAGCTACAAAGTCCACATTGAAATGTGTAAAGATCATCATGGCAGAGATTAAGACAGAGGATTAAATGACTCACAAGAAAGATTGTGCAAGTCTTTTGGGATGTTTGATGATGTCTGAATTTATGCAATGTAGAAAGTCTTTGATTAACTGCCTCAGTGAGTTATTAGGGCCTGTCATCAACTCAGCTGCAGGGGAAGGCTGTACAATTATTGATTTTCTTTGAATGTAAAGGGAGGCTGTCTGTGTCTCAGTGCGTTAGTGCGCTGATCTTCGAATCAGAGAATAGCAAGTTTGAGTCCCACTGCAGTCAGCATGTTGTTGTGTCCCTGGCAGGGGCGGATCTACCGGGGTGGCATGGGGTGGCAAACAATAGCCTTGTCACCCCAGCTGCCACCCCAGTTGGCATCTTTGTTTTGAAAGAAAAGTTGTGGCTCATCGGACATTTATGAGAGAAAATCTCTAATGTCCGAGTGCAAGTGAATGCAGCACAAGACGCGAGTCTTGTAACCCCTCCACCGGCCCTGGCGCGAGCGTGGACATATGATTGGTGGCGAATTCACTTGAACGGGGGACGGCGCAAAACGAGAAGCATTTCAGGACTCAAGTAGACGGAAGGAATGAGGTAGTTGCGGTCTACAATGACAGAGAAGAGAATGTCAAGTTTGGCTGTACTCAGCATTGAATCAAAACGCACTACAGCTGTTGATCTTAATAAGTTTGTGAGGCGTTTTGCTGAACAAAATGGTAATCGCCGCATTCAGCTGTAATAGGCATGCCAACTTGATGCTCTGCTCACGGATGACTCGATGAGCATAAAAAACTATAGGATTACTTACGTAACCCCAGTTCTCAGAGTAACATGAAGTGAGATGTCTCACTATGGGATGCGCCTCAACGCGTATGCAAACAGAAGCATCAATCTCATTACGCCAATCCTGATTGGCTGGTGATCTTGACATCAACGTCAGGGAATCCACCCACCAATCTGAGGGCAGCTACCCAGCGCTGAAACTCCCTCATGTGTAAGCGTCCCAGTCGTACCACCAGAATGGCTGACGCCATGAGCCCCAGCAACCGCAGACATGATCTGAAGAGAACATATTTGCGTGGCTGGAAATGAGCGAGGCAAGCCCTGAAGGCTTTCACTCTCTCTGCTGACAAGCGGGCTGTAAAGGGCAACGAATTCAGGCGTAGGCCCAGGAAGAGTACAGTCTGGGCTGGGGACAACATGCTCTTTTCTGTGTTTATTACAAAACCCAGGTCGAGCAGGTGTTTTACGAGGACAATCGTCTGCGTAATAGCCTCTTGCTCCGACTGTGCGAGGAGGAGCCAATCGTCCAGATAAGTTGCCAGGCGAATACCCTGTTGTCTTAACGGGGCTATCGCGGCTTCCGTACACCGTACAAACACTCGCGGGCTGAGAGACAGACCGAAGGGAAGTACTCTGTACTCGTAACAGACACCCTGAAAGGCGAACCTCAGATATTTCCTGTGTCTTCATAGATTTGGTACCCCTGCTGGTCTAAGAGTGAAACAAACTCATTCAGTTATTGTTCAGTTAAAATTCATTGAATTACGTCTGCCACCTTATATATGTATATGTAAGGCTTTACTGATGTGCCACAATAATATCACCTATGCCATTGAGTTAAAATATTAATATTGTGGCTTTCCAAGTTAACATTGATTGTAGGGGTGTAACGGTTCACAAACATTTCGGTTCGGTACGTACCTCGGTTTTTAGGTCACGGTTCGGTTCGGTACGTTTTCGGTACAGCAGAAAAAATGATCACAAAACATTAAATATATATATATATGTTTTAATTATTATTAAACTGTGAACAATGTATTCAAATAAATACAAAATATATTAAAATAAACATTAAGGTGCAGCATTTCGATGAACTGAAATAATCTGTATTTGAACTGTACTGTAGCCTACTAGTACCTAAGCAGGCAGTTTGACATTATGACTTGCTTGTCATTGTATTTTCATGTTTTTTAAAGAAAAATTAACTTGTCCACATTGCTTGCTGAAAGGGCAGATCTGCTGGCACTAACAATGTCTCCTGCTGTGGAGAATACCCTCTCGCTAGGGACAGAGGTAGCAGATACAGCCAGGTAGCGCTTTGCTAACATGGCAACATAAGGATATTTGGCGTTTGTAATAGCTTTGGCTTGGTCTGAACTTTTTGCGAGTGGTGGAGGCTTAAATGCTAGTGGGAGTTGGGTTTGCACTTCAGTCTTTTTTCTTTTGGTACCGTTGATATTCACGTTCGGGTGATGCCTTTTCAAATTAGTGTGCAAGTTTGATGTATTGCCAGCCACGTAACCAATTTTAGTTGAACAATGCCGACAAACAGCGTTGGTTCGGTCCACCTGTCTTTGTCCGTCATCCTTGTACGTAACTGCGAAACCAACATTTTCCCAAACCGGAGACTTCAATGATGCTGGAGGATTTTCGAGCTCAACTTTATCTGCGTTCGCCATTTCGCTAGTTCCTCAAATTACTGACTACATTTGAACGCATCCCTGTGACCAGCTCTCATAGTATGCCTCTCGTCCAATGAAATGACTTGGTCGTATGATATATACCTGAGATTACTTCCAGAAAGTTGTTCATGTTCTCAATTTTTTACATTTAACGCTATATTCGTTCGGTACACTTCGGTACACACGTGTACCGAACCGAAGGGCCCGTACCGAATAATTTCAGTACGGGTACGTGTACCGTTACACCCCTAATTGATTGATATGCCTGCGATTTAAATCAGCATATACTTCTGCCAGGGGATGCCACCCCTCAAAATCTCCTGCCACCCTCTTGCCACCCCATGAATATTTGTCTAGATCCGCCCCTGGTCCCTGGGAAAGACACTTCACCCCAAATTGCTCCTGTGGGGATTGCCCACAGTACTGAATGTATGTCAGTCGCTTTGGATAAAAGCGTCTAACAAATGACATGTAATGTAATGAATGTGACATGATCATCTTTAAAAGAGCGCTAGTTTCACTTTACAACTTCACTTTGGTAACTTAAAAGGTTGTTGGCAATATGACTTGTTTTAGCCATGCTATGCTATGCTGCTTTTAAGCCATTCAGCCTTAGGGATGTCATTTTTCTTAGCACTAATTAGCAATTGTTAGTAGCTTAAATGCTAAAATAAGATGGCGATAGTGCTAAAAG
This sequence comes from Pogonophryne albipinna, assembly GCA_028583405.1. Taxonomy (NCBI): domain Eukaryota; kingdom Metazoa; phylum Chordata; class Actinopteri; order Perciformes; family Artedidraconidae; genus Pogonophryne; species Pogonophryne albipinna. The sequence goes on along the minus strand of CM053247.1, from coordinate 33,589,984 downwards.
ATTCAGCAGCCCGTGCAGGGTACATGAAGAAAATCGTGAGTGTGTTTGATTTTGGTCACTTAGCAGCTCACAGGTGGTGCAGTGATAAATAAGGTTACATGCATTAATTGAGGTACAACTATTTTTTAACCGATGCAAAGCCAATGTAATTAATCCAGAGGGATATTGTTCCCTAACTGCCCCCAGACACTGAAGGTACACATTTAAAACATGTATCATTTACACATTAAAATGGTCCCCCCTCTGCAGCTCGGCCACCTTCAGGCCTCTTCTCTGCTGCAGCTGCTCATATCTCCTTTCTTTTGTTACATTCAAAAGACTAAATGTGAAGTACTTGCATTATATGCATGAATTGAGCTATAAAAAAACACATTTTATTCTTATTCTTCTTCTTGTGCAGTAGACTGTGTGAAAGAGTTTTAGAAAGAATAGGTTTAGTAATATTTGACTTCCTGTGTCACTTGAAGGTTTGTACAGTACATTGTTGTGTTATTTTTCACATAAGTGATGCGATGAATCCTGGTAAGTCCCGTGATTATTTGTTGATCTATTCTACACCAACCAAAAAGGAGGAAATTATATTCTTTCAGAAAATGTAACTGAGATTAAAAGAGGCTCCAGTCATGAAGGTTTATTTGTCTTGGGATTGCGTGTAGAGAGGGAGTAGAGGGAAAAAGAGAGACACAACAGGACACATACATGCATTGACATATGTGTTCATACACACACACACATACACACTCCGGAGGATTAGAGCAGGCTGTTTGCACAGATGGACAAACATGCCTCAATGTCAACTCTTTACATTAACAGGATTTAATCCCTCCAGACCACAGTGTGAGGAAAAGAGTTCATCTAAGATACATCGGACTCTCACTGCCCTGACGTTGTTTTCCCACAATGTGACAATAAAACAATGTTCACCCCACATAAGCAGGCATTGCAGGTCATCTTAAATGAACCTCTGATAGCATGATTCACTGACAGTGACCACTTTGCTTTAAAAGGAGAATACAACTCAGAAGCAGAGCTGATGCAAAACGACAGGTTGGTCGGACCACTGATGGACCTCAACACAACTTGAGGAGAAGTGAAGTGCAAAATACAGATGTTTAATCTCCTTTATTCCTTTCTTTATCTGTCGTTTTACCTCTTTCTAGTTTAATATGTTCTCATTCATTTGATTTTTATCATCAGCAATACCAATAAACAATATATCAGTGTATGGCGATATTGGAGGTGTCATCTGGAAAACCTGCAGACACATGTGTTTGTAACTTCCTACCCCTGTATAATATCTTATTGAGAATCCACATTCTACATTGAAGCATTGTTTAAGAACTTTTTTTTCTAGGGAAATTGAACTAATAGGACAAAGCTGACATGTCATAAATCACGCTGCTATGATAATCCAATATGGCTCTGGATCTGTGGCGTTATGTGACCATCTGCTCTGCTTTAACCTTCTAAATCCTGTTAGAATCTAAGATCCTGTGGCACTGAAAAAGTCAATTAACAACTCTAATCCTCAAAGTGACCCAGACTCATGATCATGGGATTTCTGCTTGTAATCACAGGGTCACAACAGTTGGTTGTACCCATGTTTATATGCCTCCAAACTGTTTATGGTCAAAGTACAACAATCTCTAAAAAGCACAACTTAATGATTGATGTGTGACTTTTAAGGCAGCAGGCATTTGATGCAGACATTGTGACAAATTATAATATGTTATCTCTGACAGTTGGCTTCAGACAGCCACATCTAAAAATCCTTTCAAACAGGGGGTTGTGAGAGTGTGATTCGTTTCCCCTGCAGCAAAATCATCAGCCTGCATTTGCAAAGGCTCCTAAACAAGTTACCAAACAGCCTAAGGCAACAATTGCAATGGAGCACACATTAGCAAACATTGCCATCCTGTTGTAGTGTGCTGTATTTAATCGTGTTATAAGGAGCTTTCTTTTTATTTTGTGCTGCCCCCCTGTACCTTAACCATCAAAAATAAAACAAAGTCACCAGCCGTCATCTCTGGGTGGGTGAAGGAAATAATGAGCCACCCACAGCTGCTGAGTCATCGCTGTGTGTTGTAAGAGATGCCTGTTAGTGCTGGATTTGGTGCATCTGACGAAGCTGGCGGCTTGCACACACTTCTCTGAACGGCACAGGATTGTGTGGAAGTTGGATAATAAGGGAAGCAGCAAGACTCGCCTGAGGGGGGTCCCTGGTAATCACTGCCCCTCAGAGGACACCTAATTATTTCTGTCTCCTGTCTTTCCGATGGATCACTCTCTTATCTCTTGGCCTGCTGTGGCTCTCCAGAAACTGGCCAGCCTGACCGAGCATGTGAACCGGAGGGAGAGCGTCTTATCTGAAGATATGCTACAACTGACAAACAAGAACATGTCATCAAGACCAACGATGTGACAAAATGTGAAAACCCTGCCTGTCTACTAGCCCCAAACAAACACAATCCATTGTCAAAGGGTGTTGCCATGGGAAATGGCTCCCTTCAGGGCCGTGTGAAAATGAGAAAGAGGACAGACAACTAGAAGCATGGATTCAATAAATCATGCGTAGTCTCTCCAGGCTTCAGGCAAGTCATGAGGAAAAAGCATCTCCACTACCTTCTGCAAAGTCATTCAGTAAAAGTAATTATCCATTATCCCTCTGTCTTAGATCATGTATTGCGGAAATGTATGTAGTTCAGTCAGCCACCTATACCCCTGCCTCCAGGAAGCTTGTGGACATGACAGACTGTAGGACAGCTTCTTTAGGAAATCCCAGAAGAGACACAGGAGTGAAGCAGCAGGTGTTTTTATTGCAGCAGAGTTCACAAAGGCACTGAGCAGAAAAGTGAGCTGGAGGACTAACAGCTTATTGTGAAGGCTGTGTTGTATATAATGTCTGTTGTAGCCAGTAAAGGACTCTCGAGACCCACATGAGTAGTCCTCTTGAACTGCAATGTATCCGTGGATGTGTTACGAATCAAAGTTTAGGGACAGATGCAAATCAGAAACTCACAGATTTCAGAGTAGCCTCAAGCATTGTCCCGAGTGTTTGGGGTTGCGAAGGGTTTCAGTCTTTATATATACAGTCTATGGTTTCAGTGGACAAAGACAAAGAACCCAACATACATATTTCAAAGGATTCTCAATAAATGAACAACAAAGGTTTAAATATAGTCAGTTAATTATTGTAATATTATTCAACTTGTTTGCACAGTAACAGTTTCATTTGCCATGTGAAGGCAATCATTGTATTTTATAATATTGAGAACAGTATAGCGGGGGGATACACATTTACATTCACAATGCACAATGAAACCTATCAACTGCTACATTTTGAAAAGCTGCATCAGTTGTTCATGCGCTTCACACAAAATGTTGGCATTAGTGCCGTTGACAGTGGCCTTTCTCCCAGTGCAGGAAATCACCTGTTTGACACCTGGGGAGGCAGCCTCATCTCTGATCTACTCTGAGGACAGCAGTCTGAGCATGCACTGTGGGAAAGAAGGCGATGGAGGAAAGATCAGAGTTTTGTAGTGAAACAGGCTGCACACTTGTTATTGGTAAAGTGTGGGGTTTAATCTCTCTGATTTACAGGTTGAGCTCCTAGCGGTCCTCTGCTCCTGTCAGCAGTGAAAAAGGACATCCCGACCTCCCAAAATGTCTTGAAGCAGCTCTTGTCAGTCTGCCATTGTGTGTGGATCTGTCACTTTAGAGCAAACTCTCCTTTTAGAGGCTGGCAGTGGAGGACAGTTGTTGCTCCCAGTGTAGCTTTCCTTCACTGTGTCATGCATTTTTACGGCCCCATCACTCCTTCTCCCTGAGCCATCCATACTGAGAAAGTGGAACGAGAGCCACCATCCTTCTCCCTCTGACTGTCTAACGAGATGCTCTATCTCTGACACCCAGCTCTGTCGCCCGGAACAAAGCCTCTTCTCAGACAGGGAGGCGAGCAGGCTGATGGCTCCGAGAGGTTGGAGGGAAGAGCACACGCTGGTAGGGGAGGAGGTGAGGAGCGAGTGCCAGAGGGATTTATTCCCTGCCCTGACAGGTCGCATTTTTCCAGGTGGGCAGATGGATTTTTTACGTCTTGAAGCACAGTTCTAGCAAGTAGTGAAAAGACAGCATGATATTTTACAGTCTGCGGCAGGTCATCTCTGGAGTGTGATTCAAGTGAATGCTGTTGTGATGCTCAAGTTGATGCATGAAGCAAATTATTCCTTTATATACTCATTTTGAAAAAGTCAGTTCCCCCACGCAGTAAAAGAAAGCATGTCATTTGTGTTGCATGCCTCACAGTCATTTAACTACACTGATATGTGGTAGATTAAAGCACACTGTATGATTGCATTAAACACCTCGCTTTTCATGAGACCGTGCCATTCTGATAATAATCCAAAAGTGACATTAGGCGTTTAATGGCATAAACAAAGCAAGAACAAAGCATCAAAGATTTTAACTGCAGACTCAGATTTATCTGTCTCCACAGCTGAGGGGGTTTTAGCTCATGTGAGCATATGCCAGATGGGCATAGAATTAGTCCACAAAAAGACCCGAGGGCCGTTCATCATGCCTTCATTTCATGCCTTCATTTCATGCCTTCATTTCATGCCTTCATTTAATCTTTATCAGCCGCCCATTCTGCCCTATTCATCATTGCTTTTCAACTAAAACCGAGTCTAGCATCCATTTATTCTGTTGACCCTTAATTTAAGGAATAAATATCTTAATTAATTTCCTCCTCACTTATGTTTTGGGAAAGCCATACCAGGGGGGCTTTCACTTTGAAGAAGCTTGATCACGATTTCAAAGTCAGCTTCACAGAAATGATTTTAAAGCTCATTGCCAATTAACTTTTCAAAACAACATGAGGCATTAAAACAATTCAAAGCAGCTAAAAGTCTGATTTGAAGATACATCAGTCACAAAAACTGCAAAAAACTAAAATGAGGAACTCTTTAAGAGATTAAAAATAAATGGTAAACACTGGATTCTTCTTCCCCATAATGCAACATCAGTTCCTCTTTGCCTGGTAAACTCATGTCTGTCAATCTCTCCAGTGCCAGATTGTGAGTCAATTTGAAGTGTTCAAACTGTAGATGAGATAACGCAGATCATTACTCAGATTTGACTAAGATCCTCAAAGCCTCAGAAAACATGAAGCGGCTGCATTCACAGGCTTTGAAGTGTGCCTCGCGGCGGGCAAACTGACAACTTGCAGGAATGATTGACCTCCTCAGAAGAGGATAGATAAATGATGTTGCTTGTCTCCAAATGAGAACACACAACATTGTGAAAAGGCACCTTCACAATGTGAAGCCCTGTGCTTTGTTGAGAGTGGGTCAGATGCTGGAGACATCTAAGACCTGATTTCTTGCTTCTTTGCAGATTCTGTTTTTGTGAAATACTTAAACAGATGTCGACTGCTACCAACATTTAAATTGTGTAGTGGAATTAAAATGATTCTGGCAGATCTGTTGATTGCTTCAGTATTTACATTCAGGGAATACAGGGCGATTTAGTATACACATTTTCTGTAAGATTATACTGCACACACATAAACTGAACACACATTGAAGCCAGAATCCTTGGAAAGATCAAAAGACCATGCATCTGATCCAAGATGCATGGTCATACCCTTTATCAGGTTCTCAGATCAAAGTTTAAAGTGGATAAGTCATATTCCTGAGAAATGTAATCGTTGCTTCATGAATAATGTTCTCACTGGAGATACATCTGAAGGAGGATTGGATTAGTCTTTTTATATATTAATAACTAATACTATTATTCTGTGCAATGGTTCACTGCACACGTCCACCTCTTAGTCCACGTCCACGTCTTAGTTTCTATTCTGGTTTTATTTTTCATTAACAGTTTTAGATATATGAAACAATTATTGTTACATTAACTCATATTGATGCCTTATCACCTTTTTATATGCATTTAAAGATTAATAATGTAAGGTTTTGATTTTCTTTTTTAGAGTTTAGAATAGATATATGAATCACCTATTGTCACATATATTCATATTGATGCTCTCTCACCTTGTTATATGCATTACAGATTTATAATATTTTACAAAGATGTATGGTTTTGTTTTTAGAGACACATGGTTTCATTGTTCATTTATAAGGGAATCTTAAAAAGTTTATAAAAAGTGTAAGATATTTAAGACTGTCTGGTTTTCTGTTCATTTTTGTTCTAATATGAAAAACAAATGTGGAAAATGGTGATGTCATGCAGTTGGCCTGGTTTCATGCATTATTGAGTGAAAGCTGCTTTCGCGCCTAACAGTAGTACTAAAAGTGTCTTGGTGCAGTGGCAAAATTATACAGCACTGAGTGTGATGAGAGCCTCACACTAAATTCAGAGTCCGTATCCTACAGGCAACAGTAACTCCTTTCCCTCTACAGTTAATCATTGCCAGCATGTTGATGACATATTCCCCAGAGGTCTCTTTTTCCTTTCTGTAACATACTCATGGCAACTAACTATTGATATGAGAGGTGTGCGATAGGGAACATGAATAAGAGTAAAGAAATAACACATCTCAAGCATGGCTGCGCCATATATCCTCCAATGTGAGCGTGCTGTGGGTCAAAGCAGCACAGAGGGACTAGTGTGCGGCTCCACAGCTCACTGTGACTACAGTCAGGGGCGCCGCCAGGGATTTTGGGCCCCATGAAAATATATCACATTGGGCCCCACCACCAGGCACAGGCCACTTTGTTTATAAATTACCTCGAGGGCCGTACCAAATGGTCTAGCGGTCCGTATACGGCCCGGGGGCCGGAGGTTCCCCACCCCTGCTTTAATATAATAACATTAGTATTAATATCATAACCAAAATGTCGGTGATTAACATTTTGTTTACCTAATACAGACTGATCACTCAATGCTTCAAACTGTCCATCATCCTAAATAGACTAAAAGCTGTTTTTTGTTTTATATAGATCATTGGCTATGTGGGAAAATACTGTGTTTGAAATGTATAATTTAAATTAGATGTTAGCTTTTTGTTATATATATATTTTGTATTCCAGTCTCCCTTCAGATATGTTAAGTGGCATGTCATTCAACACAATGCTGCTCACCTCCTTCAGTTGGGAGAAAAGCTGGTTCAGGTTCAGCCTTATGGGGGGACAGGGCTGCTGCGCTTAGAGATGGATCTGATGGATTCAACACACGTGAATGCGCACATGACCAATGAGGGCACGAGATAAGTTTGTGCACAGATGGAAGGCTGACAGGCAGGTAGGCCATCCAGTTACTTTAGCCGGGCCGGCTCAGATGATTGGTCGTGCTTTTTACAGTGCCATGGCTTCCACAGATGTCATTTTTGTATGTATTTATTGTCAAAGCATTTAATATATTCATTGCTATCGGGATGTTAAGAGCATTCCATTGAATATAACAAAAAGTGTTTCTGAAGTGAATTACCTACCATACCTCTAAATGTCAGCTAAAAGAGCAGTTAAATGAAAGACCTCTGAATTTTCTGTAAGATATTAACAGTACTTAATGTCAGCTTAGTAAACAAAAAAACATTAGCTAACAGACTAATTTCCACCACTCATGGACCACACCCACCTTTTCTTGTGAAAAACTGAGTGACATACTGTCGCCCTTTAGTCCCTCTCTCTTGTCTTTCTCTCCTTTCTTTTCTTTTCTTAGAGCCTGACTTTGTTGGTCGTTGAAACATGGTACAACACACGTATGTAGGCTAAGTACTAGCATCCCTCCTCAGTCCTCACATGCTTTCACTCTCTGCAAGTGCCGGTGCCGCACCGTGTTTGGAGGTAGGACCAAACCATTACATGTAAATAGAAGGGGGTGTACAGAGGCTTTGGGTAATTAACTTTTGGAAGAAAATAAGTTAAATGAATCGTAAGTTTAGTGAGTACTTTATCAATATCACGTTCTATTAATGTTAATTATTGAGGATTGATGAAAGGTTACTTACATTTTTTTTCTTAATGTTCTGAACATTTTGGGGCCCCTGACAGTCACGGGCCCTTAGAATCGTCCTAACTTTTCACCCCCTTACGGCGCCCCTGCCTACCGTTATAGAACGTCACGAGTTCCCCGGTGTAACCAGTTAAACGGCAACAGTACAACCAACCGACCCGTGTTGCAACTGTCCCTGGTCCTACCTACCTACTTAAAGGTACTTGTACTTTACTTGAGTATTTTAATTTGTTTGCTACTTAATACTTCTACTCCATTTCAGGTAAATCGTGTACTTTTACTCCACTACATGTATACATAAGGGATAACGTGCAGCGACGCGGTCATTATGGGGAAAAGAAAAGCTGCACATTATCCCGCTTATTACATGGCCACATTCTCAACAAAGTAACGATATGATTTAGAAAATGATTTTATTGATTTTAAAAATAGTTGTATGTATTGATTTAAATTGACATGCATCCGCTAAGAAAAATAGTCCGTTGTTACTGTTTGAACTAACGTAGCAACGGCAGGAACTGCTTCGATAGCGTTTTTGAGGAGCTTTTTGATTACAGATTTGAAAACATCGCTGCTTGCTTTAAAAGTTGCACAATTCATTATGTCAAACCTTGGAAAGTATCTAGATATCACTGCCCTAATTCAAAAGTAACTGGCAACTGAATATGTGTCGCCGTTTGATGTCTATGTCTGGACCGCTGCGTAAAAAGGAGGGTTTCTGCCATGGATGGTTTCTGCCCGTTACTTCTCCGCTGTTTTCTTGTCGCTCTTGTCTTGTCAGTTAGAACTGCCAAACTGTATACAGTTCAATCGAACGGACTTGTTTGTGCAGATGTGAGCGTCCTTAACAACGGTCAATAAATCCTTGACAGCGGTCTGTCTGTTCTGGATTAACAACGTGTCACGTGTTCTGAATTGACGAATCAGAATCGAGTATTCAACTAAGCCATGTAATAACTTTAGTTACTTTACAGATGTGGATGAATGATGTGAAATCTAATCAAGTGTTAAATCAGACTTTAGTTCCACCTGGAGTAAATTCACAAGCTACCCTGCAGTATACAAAGTCATTAAAACTAGCTGCACCTTTACCAGCTTTGAGAACACTTTCATGATCAATCATTATAAAAACACATCATATATAATATTCTGAAATGGACCAATCTGCACAATGACTACCTTGGTAGCCTACTTTAACTATATTTTGATGCTTGTACTTTTCTTCTTTCGTATGAGTAACATTTTGATTGCAGGACTTGTACTTGTAACAGAGTATTCCTACACTGCCTTCCCTTCTGTCTGCCTAGAATTGCCTCAATAGCTTTGAGTTGTTACCGTTCTGCAGCTACTGTAATACAGAGGCAGCACAGCCCCAGAGGCTCAGCAATCTCAGGTTTGTCTCACTACAGCTAAGTATCTACTGTAAAAAATAACTATAATTATAATAATCTAATGCTTCTTTCAGACATGGATCAAATGAGGCAGAAGATAGATAATCCTCAACAAATAAGTAAGTAAACAAAGACAAGACAGTCCTGACCAGAAGACATTCCTAAATGAACAAGGTGGTTGAAAATAAGATCAGAGAGCATGTTACATGTTGCAGAGGCATTACTTATGACTGGAAATGATTGCTGACTTCATATTGCAATTACCTTTGCTCTATCCTCAGAGACTGAGAGTGATGACGATCAGTACAATGAATTCAGGAGAAAAGATAGTGAGGTAAATGACAGACGCAGCAAGACTTTTGACAAATACCAGAAGGCTAGACCCCATCACCCCTGTTTTAGTCTCTCTTCACTGGCGACCTGTCTGTTTTAGAATTTGTTTTAAGATTTCACTGATTACTTTTAAAGCTCTTAACGGGTTGGCTCCTGATGACCTCCCTGACTTGTTGTGGCCATATGAGCCTGTCCGCAGTCTCAGATCCTCTGGTAGGGCTCTGCTGGCTGTTACCAACACCAGGCTAAAAACAAAGAGTGATCCAGCGTTCTCCGTCAGAGCTCCGCAGCTCTGGAACTCCCTGCCCGAGATCTGAGGCTGGCAGAATCAGTGACATCTTTGAAATCACTTCTTACAACTCATCTCTTCACTAAAGCCTTCAATGATGCCACTACTTGATTTTACTCAACATCCATGTTTTATTTGTTTTCCTTCGTTTTTTCCATTTGTATTGCTGCTATTGTTAAAACACTGTATACTACAGGGTGGTGGGGATTGTATTTATTATACCTGCTATACCTGCTGTTCTACATCTCGCAGCAATGCTCTGTGTGAGAAGATTGGGGGAGGGGGGGGTAGATCAGAGGACGTCTCTGATTGCTGCCGGGGTTTAACCAAATGTTTCCCATAGAGTGGAGCGAAGCTGTACTTTGCTGGTGTTCCTGCTTAAATCACATGCATTGTAGGAGAGTCAGAGAGTGGGGGTTTCTGTTGTAAATGTCATAAGGTTTTTGTTTATAATGTTGTTACTTATTACTTTTGGATCAAATATTGGTTGGATGAATTGGCTAACATGGGTATGGGCAGCACTAAGAGTAAATATAATCACCTGTTCACCTGTGTGAGGCGTGTGTGGAAGAGAGGGTGAGAGGTTCGCTATATTTTCTGTTGACAAAATGTAGCGACTTCAAAGTCGCTGAGGTCGTGCCTGGTTGCCTTTGTAAGGCGCGCTATCAAGAATATGCTGAAATCCAAAAATGTGTTCAACATAATCTCAATTGAATGAAAATGATCAATTTAACATAACGTGTTCATTCTTCCCTGATGACCCACTCCCTCTCATTAATGAGCTGCAACTCTCTTTTGCCCCTCATCCTTCCATCCTCAGGACTCTCTAAAGACCAGCAGGTCAAACGCTGAGAAGCTGACGAAAGCCCTTCTTAAAAAGAGGGTACAAGTGAAAGTGGTTGAATTTAACTTTCGAGAAGTGAATTACATCTCTGAACAGTGCCAGAAGAAGTTTGAGGAGACATCCGTGAATGCCAGAATATTGTGAGCAGCAGTGGATTCTCTGTCATTGTAACTTCAGACTGGATACAATATATTTATCTAATGTTGTAATCTTGTCTCCGTTATCAGTTCTGAAAGACAAGGCAAGGTCAAACAGGAGAAGTATTCTACAAATGAGGAGTCAACCGATAAAATAAAGACTAATAAAAGGTAGGCTTATGCTAACATTGTGAATTGAACATAAATACAGTATGTGTACATCTGCCCACGCTAAGGCTGTATGTGAACATATGCCCAGTGGAGGAAGAAGTGATCAGATGCTTTACTTGAGTAAAAATAACAATACATTTTTGTCAAAATACTTCTTTACTAGTAAAAGTCCTGCATTCAAAGTCTTACTTAAGTAAATGTACAAAAGTATTCTCAGCTAAATGTACTTAGATTGTAAAAGTAATTATAGTGCAGAAGAATTGCCTTAATGTGTGTATATAATGTATATAATAATTTGACTGTTTAGACAAACAAAGCTCTGATTTAGTTTTTGTTAAATATTTAAATAATTTGACTCTTTTGTGACTTAAAGAGTCACTAGATACCTTTTTAGAGATGCATTTTGTTAAAAGCAGCTAAAGCTTTTCAATAAATGTAGTGGAATAAAAGTACAATATTTCCCTTTGAATTGTAGTGGGTTAGAAGTACAAAGTAGAACACATTGAAATACTCAAGTAAAGTACAAGTGTCGCAAAATGATTCTTTAGTACAGTACTTGAGTAAAGTGACTTAGTGACTTTCCACCTCTGCCCATGGTGTATATGCAAACAGATATGAACCATTACGTGCTTGGAAAAGGTTTTAAAATAAACATCTGCAATGAACATGGATCCAAATGTACTCTTTCTTCTTCATAGGGAGCCTCCCATGTTTTATGAGATCCGGCCTGAATATAACAGATACCTGAACATCCTGTTGAAGCGGCCGCCTTCAGAGTGGCAGGAGGCTCTGAGAACTACAGACCTCAGAGAGCCAGCAAGGGCGCAGGGTAAAGTGTTACAACTAAGTGAATCAACATCAGTTACAATATGAATGTATAAGGTATTATTTAAGGTATACATTTTTAAAATCCCCTGACTTTGGTTTCAAATCATCCCTGATCACAGGCTCGGAGAGAGGTCTGGACTCCAGTGCAGGTGGAGTCCTCCCCCCCCCCCACACTGACACGCTGTAAGGACACATCAACACTCACATTCACCACAATCACCGCTGCAGGTGTTGGTCTAACTCACATATTGTGGTTCAGTGTTTCATTCTCAAAGACTTTATTGTTCTATACACAGAAGCTACAGTGTAGATATGGCAAGGACAATCTTAAGTGCCAAGCTCCTCCAACAATGCAACAGAATATATACAGTGGAGGAAATAAGTATTTGATCCCTTGCAGATTTTGTAAGTTTGCCAACCTACAAAGAAATTAACAGTCTATGATTTTAATGGTAGGTTTATTTGACTAATCAGAGAAAGAAATTGACAAGATAACATTTTATTTGCATTTAACTGAGGAAATAAGTATTTGATCGCCTTGCAGAACATGTGTTAGATCTTGGTGGAGAAACCCTTGTTGGACGCACAGAGGTCAGATGCTTCTTGAAGTAGGTCTCCAGGTTTGTGCACATCTCAGGAAGCAGGCCCGGACTGGCCATCGGGAGGACCGGGTGGTTTCCCGATGGCCTGGCCTGTTAAGTGGCCTGCTGGCCCGAGGAATCTTTTTTTTTATGCATGTATTGTAGGGCTGGGCGATATGGCCAAAAAAAGAAATCCCCGATTTTTTCACAAAAAATCCGATTTACGATTTAAATCGATTTTCTCTCCCCCCCCCCCCCCAATTCATATGCAGATGACAAAGTAATTGTTCAAAATTATTTTGATTTTCCCCCTTGGGGTTAAAATGCAATCAAGAACAACTAGCCAAAAAGACAATATGGCAGGCCCTGCCATTGTAAACAGTGAAAATGTAACATAACATAAAATGTAACATACAATATTTCTTTAAACACAAGTTTAGAGACAAAGCGCAGCCCTGGCGGAGGCCAACCCTCACCGGAAATGGGTCCGACTTACTGCCGAGGACCCGGACACAGCTCTCGCTTTGGGAGTACAGAGATTGGATGGCCCTGAGTAGAGACCCCCTCACCCCATACTCCCGCAGCACCTCCCACAGTAACTCCCTGGGAACCCGGTCATACGCCTTCTCCAAGTCCACAAAACACATGTAGACCGGATAAGCGTACTCCCAGGCCCCCTCCAGGATCCTTGCGAGAGTAAAAAGCTGATCCGTCGTTCCACGACCAGGACGGAATCCGCATTGTTCCTCCTGCCTATTGTGCCATGCGTAATGGCGCATCACCGTCCCTGGAACATAGCATAACATGAATATTTTCCATGAGGGGACGCAGGCTGGGAACAATACAACCCTGCTGCTGTGAAAAAGTAGAGACGAAGGTCATACTTTGTCCAGCGACAAAAGAGGGGGAACAGCAGCTCTCTGCGTGCAGACAGGCAGGAGAGCGCACAGCTGGATCCCTGACGTCACTCACTCTGACAAGGCACTCCGTACAAAGTGTGTCAGAGGAAAAGGAACATCCCTCTTATAAGAGGGAAAAAGGGGGCGCTCTCCGCGTGCCGAAAGGCAGGCGAGAGGCGCACAGCTGGATCCCTGACGTCACTCACTCTGACAGGACACTCCGTACAGGGTGCGTTAGAGAGGAATGGGAGACATCCCTCAAATAAAAATGAATAAATGAACAGGGGGAAGACCAAGATGCAGCAGTGCAAATGTCTTCCACTGACATTCCTCCGTGCAAAGCCGTGGAGGAGGACATTCCTCTGATGGAGTGCGCATTGATGTTCTCCGGGGGATCCACCCCAGAGGAGACATATGCCTGTGACACAGCCTCACACAGCCAGTGTGACAGCCGTTGTGCAGACAGAGGCTGCCCGATCGAGCGCTCTCTATAGTGCACAAACAGGCGCTGAGAACGGCGCAAGGCAGCCGTGCGCGCCACATAGCAGGACAGCGCGCACAGGGCAGAGGAGATGAGACGTAGCTTCTTCCTCCGACCTGTAAGGAGGGGGGAATAAGCCCACCAGGGTGATCACTCTTGACCTAAAAGAGCTTGTGATGACCTTTGGCATAAAAGCCGGTTTAGGGCGTAAACCAGCTGAACTGTCATCTCCTTGGATCCGGAGGCATGACGGAGCCACAGAGAGAGCAGACAAATCACTCACCCTTTTCGCTGATGTTAGAGCCAAAAGCAGTACTACTTTGGCTGATAACAGTTTAAGGGGAACCTGATCTAAAGGTTCAAATGGGGCTTTGCTTAGTGCGCGTAACACCAAAGCCAAATCCCACTGAGGCACCAGTGCGCGTGACACAGGTCTGAGTCTTCGTACTCTTCGAAGAAAACGTTTCGTCAGGGGGTGACTAAACAACGTCCCAACCCCGAAACCCACGTGACAAGATGATATGGCCGCAGCATATACCTTGATTGTGTTGAAAGCCAAATTCCTCTCCAACAACAGCTGGAGGAATGACAGCACGTGAGGCAGGGGGCACGTAATGGGGTCCAGGCTTTTTTCTACACACCAACACTGGAACGCTGTCCACTTGGCTGTGTAGGACGCTCTGGTAGACGCGGCCCTGGCTCCCTGAATGGTGCGTACAACATCTTGAGAGAGACCCAACCTCTCGAAGTGTTCCCGTTTAGGGGCCATGCCCATAAGTGCTGGCCTATCACTAGTGCTGCACGATTCTTGCTCAAATGTGAATCACGATTTTCCTCCATAAGAATTGAGATCACGATTCTCACACGATTCTCATCGTTTCAATGAAAATATTTATTGCACTCTTACTCTTAGACGTCACGTGAGTACAATGAATTTAAACAGACAACATTTGTCTCTCTTGTAACAAAAACATAACTTTGTCTTTAGTCTGTAGTTGCTGAATACTGAACGAACATTACTACATTCAAAATGTGGCACCTGGAGCCAACTATTGTGGCTTTAAACAGACACCATCAACATCAAAGTGCTTGACTTAAATCCAAGTCTCAGTTTCTTGTAGCAAAAACATAGAGTAACTAAAATGAATTTGACCGCCAACTACTGTGGCTTTAAACAAAGTGCTTGACTTAAACTCAAGTCTCTCAAAATACAATACATACAGTAACTAAATAAAGATATTGCTGCTGCCTGAGTGCTGAACATAAAAAATAGAATTTTTGCAGCTTTATAATAACAAAATGTCAACTTTGCAGTAGCACCTGTCCACAGTGGACACCCAACTACTGTACAACAACACCAACCTGTTTGTTACAGGGAGGAATGCACTTAAGTTACTCAAAATACCTCACCACAGTGCTGAATATAAAAACAAAACAGTCACAGCTTTAGAATAATAATATTTAAAAAAGCCTAGCCGGCTAGCACCCAGTTCAACTACTGCACTTAAAGGTTCTTGTACTGAAAAAAACATAAACTTAAACAAAGTGCTAGACTCCACTGAGTAGTAATGTCACTGAATCAAAAGGATTAACTTAAATACTGCAGTCAGTACTGAATATAAAAACGGAACAGAATATAAAGTTACAGCTTCAGAATAAATGTAAATAAAGCCTAGCTGCCTAGCTACTAGCACAGTCCATCTACTGCACTTTAAGATTCTTGGCTAAGAATACCAACATGTCGACATTCTGAGGTTTCAGGGAGGAACGCTGGCAAGTTACAATGTTCCCCCTTTTTTTTTCATCGGTGTTGTTGTCATTGTCCTCGACCTCCTCGTCACTCATTTCTGTGTCACTCATTTCTGTTTTTCTTGTACTACTAGTCCATCTCGTCACTCTTTGCTAATCAGTGCTAATGCTAACGCTTCTGTAAACATACTGCCGGCTCCTGCCCTCACGTGCTGCAGTCAGTGAGTGTTGCCAGGTATACTTATTATAAGCCACATTGGGCTTATCTTTCTGTAAAGTTGCTTGGTAGTAAGTAATAATGGTTGTTGCGGTTGTGAGCTTGGAGATAGGTTATTTTCAAATAGCCGACCCGACATATATAGGTTTAAAGTGCTCATGTTCTTTTGCGCTTGTTTTCATAGACCAGGGGCCTCATTTATAACGCCGTGCGTAGGATTCACGTGAGAAGGTTGCTTACGTAGTAGAAATCCAAAAAATAGGTACAGAAATTTTCCGATTCACCAAACATTGCGTACCGGCGAGGAAAGTGCGTACAGCACTTCCGACGCCGTTTTCCCTTTATAAATCACAACCGACTCGAAATGCGGTGCAGCTTTTGCGGGCTTCACGTAACGCCCATATTTGCCTATAAATAGTCAAAGAAACGCCCATTCATTCATTCATTCTGACTGACTTTATGAAGAAGATAGCAGGAAATGACAACAGAACAGCTAAAAAAGACATCTCACACCGTGTCAGATTTTGGTTATTTTGGGGAGGTCGAGATAAATCATATTGTTTGGTGGATGCCGTTTGAACCAGAGTAACAGTATGGAGGTCGGATCGTCACCAAAATAAATAAATAAGTGGTCCGAAAAAGGTTCATGACAAAAAAAATACACATAGCCTTCCTCAGGCAGTGTGTTTGTACCGGGGACAGGAGACACCTCCTTGATGAGAGACTGTAAGAAATGATCGGGGAATCCCTCCGGAGTGGAGTCATGACGACTGGATCTGAATTATGTTTTCGTATTTGGTGGTTTGTGTCCCAGCTGTCGATCAGCTGTGCGCAGCGTCTCCACTGCAGCAACTCTATATCCACCAGTTAAAGGAAATACAACTAATCTGTTGTGTTATATTAGCTGTACAATTTACCACAGGTGTTCTTAGTTTCCATACCTCCTGTGTTTTACGAGCGACTTATCAAGTCTTAGCAAACGGCATAAAACATGTTTAAACATGGTAGTATATAAAACCATGCTCGTACAACCTAGAAATGCAAAACCGCATCATTTATGAGAAAACATTTCATAACATTAACACAACATATTCGAGGTGGTTTTAAATAACATATCCGTATTTATTTATTTCTCCAAGTTATGTTTTTGTGTGCACTGAGGAGTCTCAAACAGGCGTTTGTTTAATCATTTTAAGATCAGCTTTAATCAATGTTTGAAAATGAATTCTTCATATGATAAATGAGAGGTAACATTTTGTTTATGGTATTATTTCCACATATTTCTCTCCATTCTTCCTTCTGCCAACTGGCAACACTAGTGGCTGCAGCATTAACACTGCATGAGAGGAGGAGAGACAGACAGAACACTACCATTTGCATGCGATCATGGTACTTTAATGTTAAATGTATAGAGTATATTTGCTTTACATCGTTTAAGTATGATTGACATTGCAAGTTGGTATTATTCAGAAGCAAAATAATATATATATTTTTTTAAATAAAAAAAAATCAGCATGACGTCATAGGATCGCCGTAATTTAGAAATGAGATCGCATAGGTGTCTGAATCGAGATCACGATCTTTTTTCGATTAATCGTGCAGCACTACCTATCACTGGGTGACTGCTGATCACACCTGTGAGAGAGCGTCCCCGCGCCACGGAATTTCCCACGGTCTGCCTGTCAGCGTACGCTGTAAGCATGGAAACCAGGAAGCGCCTGTGCGCTCCGGGGCAATTAGGATCACTGACAGTCGCTCTTCCTGCACTCGGTCCAGGAACCGAGGGATCAGCGGGACTGGTGGGAAAGCGTGCAACAGTCCCCTGGGCCATGGACAATGTGCGAACGCGTCCACCCCCAGGGGGGGGGTGGTCCTGCGCTTTCAGGGAGAACCAGAGGGCGCATTGCGCGTTCCCGCGTGCGGCGAACAGATATACCTCTGCTCTCCCGAACCGGCTCCAAACCTGGGAGATCAGCTCGGGATGGAGGCTCCAGTCCCCCTGGCGAGGACCTCCTCTGGACATGAGGTCTGCCCCTCTGTTCAATTCGCTGGGAACATACATTGCTCTGATGGAGAGCATGTGTGCGCGCGCCCAGATCAACAGCCGCCTGGCTGTGTTCAGAAGCTGCGCTGAGCGTACTCCGCCCTGGCAATTGATGTAGGCTGCCGCGGCTCTGTTGTTTGTGCGAATCAACACATGCTGATTCTGCAGCAACGGGGCAAAATGCTGAATTACTCTCCGTACGTAGAGCAATTCCAGCACGTTTATGTGGAGGGACATGTGAGCCGGCCACTGTTCCCCCACTGCCTGCGACATACACGTTCCTCCCCACCCTGAGAGAGATGCGTCTGTGAACACCGAGATGTGTGACGTAACTCTGCCCAGGGGCACACCCGCTGACAGGACGTGGGGACTTTTCCAATAGGTTAAGTCTGAACCCACGGAAGGAGGGATGGCCACCATGCGCCTCTTCTATCGCACGGGGTCGATGCGTAGGCGAATAAACCACCTCTGGAGTCTCCTCATGTGAAGGAGACCCAGGGGAATCACCACGTGACCGGCTGCCATCATGCCAAGCAGCTGCATCACGGAGAGGGCTGTCACCACGCTGCGGGGTGTGGCGCGTCGAAGGAGAGCTGTCAGTGCCTCCACTCTCTGCTGTGAGAGTCGCGCTCTCATGCGGGCTGAATTTAATTCCACACCCAGGTAAATAATACTCTGGGAGGGAAGAGGGCAGCTCTTCTTCCTGTTTATTACGAAACCCAGCTTTGACAGATGTGATACGAGCTGTACCGTCTGTAAAGCAACTTCCTCCCTGGAGCGAGCCAGCAATAGCAGGTCGTCCAGGTAAAATAGTACTCTCATCCAGACCCGGCGGCAGACATACGTCTCTGGGCGGGCATTTGATTTACCAGGGCGGGCCCACCACGACACTTACATTTCCCGGGAAATCTGAATTGTCAACGGGGGGGGGGGGAGGGAGGGAGGCGCTCGTGAATTGTTGAAAGAGAGGGGTTTTAGGTTGTCATAAGTCTGTTGACGGTCTTATGTATCCATTGGTTGGTTTTGTGGCACATTTGTAACGCAGGCAAACTTGAGCGCACACCGGGTGGAGAGATGGAGTGAGGTTGAGCGATGGAGAGAAAGGGAGGGAGAGAGAGAGATTGAGCGAGGCAGAGAGCCTGTGCAGCGGTCTGCTTGCGCACAGAGCAGGAGTTTGTGAGAGAGCCGGCTTGAGAGTACATTTCTCTTCAAAATATAATTGATTGCCAGCTGACTTGCTTGCTCGTTGGTAACAGGCCTAACTGGTTTCTTCTAATGTGCCTGCATCTGGCGCTGAGTTGCCAGATTCCTTTCGTGAACCTCTAGCAAGAGTAAACTAACTGACAGGCTGCTGTGCCGCATCTCACTCAAAAACCCACACGACTCAACCCAGCGAAAAACCAGTCTTGCGCGCAGCCTTTCATTCCAAATTTCCTAACAAAATAAAAAAATGATATTAAACTTATTCAAAAATAAATATTAGGACAAAGCCCTACAAATAACAACAATAAACATAATAATAAAACATAAAAATGTGGTATTCAGCCCTGATTAAAACAGCGGGCCCAAATCCTGGATGGGCGGGCCCGGCCCCATGGGGCCCACCCATGACGCCGGGTCTGCTCTCATCCCTCCTCTGTGTAGCGGCTGCAGCGCCGTCTCTACACACTTTGAAAAGGTGCGAGGAGCCAGGGAATAACCGAACGGCAGACGGTTGTACTGGTACGATATTCCCTGGAATGAGAACTGCAGGAATTTCCTGTGTTGTGGGGTGATGGGTACGTGGAAGTATGCATCCTTCAGGTCTATAGAGGTGAACCAGTCTCGCTGGTGAACACACTCTATCACCTTGTTTGATCGTCAGCATGTGAAACGGCCTTTTCATTAATAGCCGCTTTCACACCGCAGGACTTACCGTACTTTAGTGCCGGCACTAAAGTACCACGGCACTGAATCCGCCAGGGGGCTAGTGCCAATCGCATTCACACCGCAGTACTTTCCCTGAGGCAAGATTACGCTGACGTCACTTCGTCTTCTTCTTCTCTGGGTTTACTGGCAGGCCGCAAAACCACTTCATGGCGAGTACAAAAAAAAACGAGAGAAGAAGAACTACACGGGGGAGGGGGTATAAAGCCCACCCGCTGTATGAGGCGTTTGTTTACTGGTCTTCGATCGTTACCACTCTTATTATTGTGGTCTTTAATTTTTTTATAGTCCTGCCTGAGTTTCTTTATTTTTACCCGGCATCCGTGTGCACTGTGCACGATTCCCAGCTCAAGTAGCTTTTGCGAACATCGCTCAAAACATTTGGAGTTGGCAACTGCTTTCTGTAGAAGCTGCTGCATCCCGTCCTCAGTAAATTGCCAGAAGCACCGACACTTCCTCATCATTCCACCGCTCCGGTGTTGTAGTATGTGTGGTCATAACTGCTTTAAAGTACAAAAAAAACTACTCGCTCAGGTGTGGATGTGGTTTTGTAGCGAGGAAAAAAATGGCTGCCTAACAAAAAAAAAATCAGAGTCTAACGGGGCGTGGTTTGCAATTCGCCCAGCCAATAGAAATAGAATAGAAATTGGCACTCTTTTTATCACCAGGTTCGTACCATCTCTCTAGCAGGGACTGAAAATGGCCAAAAGAGTTCCCGGCACTGAGTAGTCCCGGCGGTGTGAACGCGACATTATTGGTACTAACGGAACTAAAGAACCAAAGTACCAGGGAAAGTCCTGCGGTGTGAATGCGGCTATTGCCTTGTTGAAAGCTGACAGATCGAGGATGGGTCTCATTCCCTCAGTCTTTTTCGGGACAAGAAAATAGCGGGAGTAATACCCCTGATTTTCTGCCCCTTGAGGAACCCTGGAAATAGCCTCTTTCAACAGGAGTTCCTGCAGCTCTGACTGGAGCGCAAGACACTGTTCCTGGGATGACAGGAGTGTTTCCTGTATCCCATTGAACTGTGGGGCGTGTTAGTGTATTCTAGAACCCTGAAGGCAGGAGAGACTGAAAAGAGTCAAGGGAAGCTTATAAAAGTTAACAGCATTTAATTACACAAAAGATGCAGTGGTGTACAAAATGAAATGTGCGAGTGGAGGCGCTCTCCTCATCCGACCGGTCAGTCCAGGTCAGCAGGTAGAAAGAGGTCAATTCTTGGCTTGCTCTTCCTGTTGTCATCTGAGGTCTTCTCCTATGGCCGGCGTCGTCGGGGGGCGGGTCCAATGCAATTCCTGCCTTTTTTCCGTTGTTAAATTATATCATTCTGGTGTCTGTGGTTATTTAAACATTCCCTAATAAACATTATTCAGCGGTAATAAATGAGTGCTAAACCCAGTGTGCTCGGTGTACAACATCACATGTCATTTCACCTTTGATTCACGGTTTGAAAATGCAGCATTTCGCCACATGCTAATGCTAACCGGAAGTGAATAATTTTCAGAATAAAAGTATTAAGTTAATAGTTAGTGAACTTCCGGTTTTTCAGAATAAAACGGATTTAAATTAAATTGTGTATTTAATTCAAATTACGCCATATCAACATTGATTTTAATTTCTAACAGGCGGGAGAGGCGAACTGCAGGGTGTACCCTCTGCTGATCAGCCTGCTCATCCATCTGTCCATCAGACACACGCGCTGCCACTCTGAGAAACACTCTGAGAGCGGGCGCACATGCTCGAGATGTGTTGTGGTCGTCATGGTGACGAGCCACGCCAGAGCCCTCGCCGCCGCTGCCCGTGAGGCAACCCAAGGTGGGCCTAGAGCGAAAGGGCTGTGAGGAAGCCTCCACACGCTGCGTTTCACTCCGACTCTCATCATGAGGCGTGTACACGCTCAGGGGATGAGTGGAGGTGTGTGCAGTGCTGCCCCACATGAAGCGTTATAACGGCGCTCATGGGTTCATTATGACCGTGTGTAGGTGGCGTATCTCGGACAGAGGAAATGCCGCGAGCTCTGCGGTTTAATAACCGATAGGTTCAAACCAGCAGGCTTCTGCAGCGAGCCCTGCTGTTTACTAATCAACAGATTGGTGGCAGCTGGCTTAAGTTACCGAACTCTGCAGTTTATTAACCGATAGATTAAAAACTGCAGGCTTTTGTAACGAGCCCTGCTGGCTATTGGACCGATAGGTTTATAGGCAGCCGGCTTTACACAGAGTGGGGGATATGTGAGACACATTTGATACTCACAATCCCCCGCAACACGTCCAAAACGGCTCTATTTCCTCGGAGGCTCTCGCGGAGCAGACGAAGAGCGGGAATGCCTCACTCCCCGTTGACCCACCGGGGGCGGCCGAGACGCGGGGCAGAGCCCCTGCCGCCGCCGACGGGCGAGTCTGACGCCGCGGCTGCGGTTGCTGTGGGCGTCTCTCCGCCTGCCGCTGTGGCCGGGTTGGACGCTGCGGCTGCTGCGGGCGTTGGTGCCGCTGTGACCGCCCAGCAGGCTGGAGCCAGCTAACGTGCTGGCGGATGTCGTCCCGCCTGTTCCGCAGCCGCTTTCATGGACTCCACCATGCGTGGAACTGGGGTCCGAACAGCCCGTCCGGGCTGATCGGAGCGTCCAGTAGTACCTTCCTGGCCGTCTCTGTAACCGACGCCTGCTGCAGCCAGAGGTGGCGCTGAATCTGCGTCATCCACGCAGCGATCCTTGCCTGGGAGACAGCAATGGACGCGCACAGCGTGAGCGCCGTGCTGGCCGCCTTGCTGATCTCGTTCAGGGTCATTGTCCTGCTGGAAGACCCCTCCATGACCCATTACAGTGTCCTGGCTGAGGGAAGGAGGCTATCGGCCAAGATGTTACGGTACATGACCCTCTCCTCGATGCAGGGAAGTGGTCCTGTCCCCTTAGCAGAGGAAACACCCCAAAGCAGAATGTTTCCACCTCCATGCTGACGGATGGTGTGGATGGGATAGTCAGCATCTCTCTTCCTCCAAACACGGCGTGTCGAGTTGATGCCAAAGATCTCGATGTTGGACTCATCTGACCACATCCTCTTCTCCGAGCCTTCTCTGAATCATTCAGAGGTTCGTTGTCAAACTCCAGACGGGCCTTTCATGTTCTTCTTGAGCAGGGGGGGGGGCTTCAGCCGCTGCAGGATTTGTTCCATTATGGTGTAGTGTGTTCCCAATAGTTTTCTTGGTGCCTGTGGTCCCTGCTGCCTTGAGATCATTCACAAGTTCCTCCTGTGTAGTTTCTGGCTGACCCCTCACCTTTCTCATGATCATCAAAACCCCACGTGGCCAGATTTTGTGTGGAGCCCCAGACCGAGGGCGACTGATGCTCATTTTGTGTTTCTTCTATTCCTGAATAATGGTACCAACAGTTGTCTCCTCCTCACCGATCTGCTTTCTGATGGTCTTGTAGCCAATCCCAGCCTGGTGCAGGTCTACTATCCTGTCCCTGAGGTCCTTAGACAGCTCTTTAGTCTTGCCCCTGGTGGAGAGGTTGGAATCTGATTGGTTGATTCTGTGGACAGGTGTCTTTTATACAGGTAACAAGTTGATATTAGGAGTACTTTCCTAAAGGAAGAGGACTTATGTAACCGGTCTGTGGGAGCCAGAATCCTTGTTGGTTGCAAGGGGATCAAATACTTATTTCACACAATTAAATGCAAATACATTTTTATCTTTTATATAATGTAAATTTCTCGATTTCTTTTGTATATTCTTACTCACTGTTCAAATAAACCTACCATTAAAATGATAGATTGTTAATTTCTCTGTAAGTGGGCAAACTTACAAAGTCTGCAAGGCATCAAATACTTATTTCCTACATAGGACACAAAACAAAAACCAAGTAAATGCACGAGACATGTAAATAGAATAAGATAGACAAGTAAAGAAATTCAAATAAAATATTGTACAGTGGAATAAATGTATTGTTTCTTGTAGTGCAAACAGATGAATTCTTTAGGTTATGAAGGCACTTCACAGGGCTCGGTGCACCTTAATCTGTCTCCAGCACAAACCCTGTCTTTGGCATTGCAGGGTCACGGATGGTAACGTGGATGGCGACAGCTCCCAATCTGAGGTCAGTTTTCCTGCAGCTCTACCTCATTGTATCTTGAGTGTATATTTGCAATGTTCACAGTGTACCCCCCCCCTGCAGGAGAAGCTGGAGCTCTTCTCATCTGAACCCCACCAGATACTGGACCTGGTGACAGAGTTTACAGATCAGGTCTTGTCACTGACTCGCCATCTCGAACTGGGTGGATGAGCCACTGAAGGAGCTCATGCAGGACATAGAGACCAACTCTAGGAAGATGTAAGCATGATTTATCATGAAGTTAGTTTGACTCAAGAAAGGAACAGCCCTAAATAATATGCAGAGGCTAAGGCATTAGATATATGGATGTATGGATATATGGATGTATGGATGGATGTATGGATATATGGATGTATGGATGTATGGATATATGGATGGATGTATGCATATATGGATGGATGGATGGATATATGGATGGATATAGATGTATGGATGTATGGATATATGGATGGATATAGATGTATGGATATATGGATGGATGGATGGATGGATGGATATAGGATGTATGGATGTATGGATGTATATGGATGTATGGATATAGGGATGTATGTATGGATGTATGGATATAGATGGATGTATGGATATATGAATGTATGGATATATGGATGTATGGCTATATGGATGGATGGATATAGGGATGTATGGATATAGGGATGTATGGATGTATGTATGGATGGATGGATGGATGTATGGATATAGGGATGTATGGATGTATGTATGGATGTATGGATATGTATGGATGTATGGATGGATGGATGGATGTATGGATATAGGGATGTATGGATGTATGGATATTAGGGGTGTAACGGTACACGTACCCGTACCGGAATTATTCGGTACGGGCCCTTCGGTTCGGTACACGTGTGTACCGAAGTGTACCGAACGAATATAACGTTAAACGTAAAAAATTGAGAACGTGAACAACTTCTTGGAAGTAATCTCAGGTGCTGCGTCGCAGCATTCAGAGTAATTTGCTCCCATTGTGTTCAACGCGTCATAGAGCGAGCAAGTCATTTCATTGGACGAGCTGGTCAGAGGGATGCGTTCAAATGTAGTCAGTAATTTGAGGAACTGTCGAAATGGCGAACGCAGATAAAGTTGAGCTCGAAAATCCTCCAGCATCATTGAAGTCTCCGGTTTGGGAACATTTTGGTTTCGCAGTTACGTACAAGGATGACGGACAAAGACAGGTGGACCGAACCAAAGCTGTTTGTCGGCATTGTTCAACTAAAATTGGTTACGCGGCTGGCAATACATCAAACTTGCACACTCATTTGAAAAGGCATCACCCGAACGTGAATATCACCGGTACCAAAAGACTGAAGTGCAAACCCAACTCCCACTAGCATTTAAGCCTCCACCACTCGCAAAAAGTTCAGACCGAGCCAAAGCTATTACAAACGCCAAATATCCTTATGTTGCCATGTTAGTAAAGCGCTACCTGGCTGTATCTACTACCTGTCCCTAGCGGGAGGGTGTTCTCCACAGCAGGAGACATGGTTAGTGTCAGCAGATCTGCCCTTTCGGCAAGCAATGTGGACAAGTTCATCTTTCTTTAAAAAACATGAAAATACAATGACAAGCAAGTCATAATGTCAAACTGGCTGCTTAGGTAGTACAGTACAGTTCACTACAGATTATTTCAGTTCATCGAAAAGCTGCACCTTAATGTTTATTTTATTATATTTTATATTTATTTGAGTGAATATTCATAGTTTAATAATAATTAAAAACCCAAAACTAATAGTTTATGTTTTGTGAGTACTAGTACAGTAAAGTTCAAATACAGATTATTTCAGTTCATCGAAATGCTGCACCTTAATGTTTATTTTATTATATTTTGTATTTATTTGAGTGAATACATTATTCACAGTTTAATTTAAAAAAATATGTTGTGTTTTGTGATAATTTTTTCTGCTGTACCGAAAACGTACCGAACCGAACCGTGACCTAAAAACCGAGGTACGTACCGAACCGAAATGTTTGTGAACCGTTACACCCTAATGGATATAGGGATGTATGGATGTATATGGATATAGGGATGGATGTATGGATGTATGGATATAGATGTATGGATATATGGATGTATGGATATAGGGATGTATGGATATAGGGATGTATGGATGTATATGGATATAGGGATGTATGTATGGATGTATGGATATAGATGGATGGATGTATGGATATGGACGGGGGGAGGGCGGGCAGACCCGGATGGATTGATGGACGGGTGGGTGGATGAATACTTTATTCATCCCAAATTGTGAAATAATGTTGTCACAGCAGCAGTGTTATCATGCATTAGACAAGTTAAACATTTAAAAAAGATAGAATAAGATACAAATACAATTAAAAGTGACACTAGCAGCAAGTATATACAAATTCACAATAGAAAGGACATATCACTAGACTATTTAAATAATACACAATATAACGAAAATATAGAATAAATTGAATACTCTAAAGTCTACAATATACAATCTCACTAAGCTACAGCAATATATAGAAATGTACTACAGAAACTTATTGGCATAGTATTATATTTTAATTACAACTGTGCAAGCAGCTGCAGCAGAGACAGGTGCACTCCCAAGTACCTGTAGTCCTTCACCACAACAACATCCTCTCCCAGAATGCACAGGGGCTGTTGAAACATCCTCTTCCTTCTGAAGTCAATGAGACAACAAACTAAAGGTATTATTATGACAAAAAAGAGGCATGTACAATACAAACACATAAAGTAAACAACGGACTAAGGGAACATAAACAACCCACAAACCAACCAATACAATTGAAAAAGATCAATATGGACTTCCGGGGACGCCATGTTCTGAGACACATGTCGGGTGTTCCCATGGGAACTGAGACCCTATATATGGGCCCCATATTGCTTTACTTTTGCTCCAGTAAATACGTTTATTCTGTACTTCAATTTTTACAAGAGTGTTTTCAAACACGAGTATCTGTCCTTTACTATGAAGGATGTGTAGGAAGGATGTGTGTATGAAGGATGTGTGTAGGAAGGATGTGTGTATGAAGGATGTGTGTAGGAAGGATATGTGTAGGAAGGATGTGTATAAAGGATGTGTGTAGGAAGGATGTATAGGAAGGATGTGTGTAGGAAGGATGTGTATAAAGGATGTGTGTATGAAGGATGTGTGTATGAAGGATGTGTATAAAGGATGTGTGTATGAAGGATGTGTGTATGAAGGATGTGTGTATGAATGATGTGTGTATGGTGTGTAGGAAGGATGTGTGTATGAAGGATGTGTGTATAGGATGTGTATATGAAGGATGTGTGTATGAAGGATGTGTGTAGGAAGGATGTGTATGAAGGATGTGTGTAGGAAGGATGTGTGTATGAAGGATGTGTGTATGAAGGATGTGTATGAAGGATGTGTATGAAGGATGTGTGTAGGAAGGATGTGTGTAGGAAGGATGTGTGTAGGAAGGATGTGTGTAGGAAGGATGTGTGTATGAAGGGTGTACAGTATGTAGGAAATATGTGTAGGATGTGTGTGTAGAAGGATGTGTAGGAAGGATGTGTGTAGGAAGGATGTGTGTATGAAGCATGTGTGTAGGAAGGATGTGTGTAGGAAAGATGTGTAGGAAGGATGTGTGTATGAAGGATGTGTGTAGGAAGGATGTGTGTAGGAAGGATGTGTAGGAAGGATGTGTGTAGGAAGGATGTGTAGGAAGGATGTGTAGAGGAAGGATGTGTATGAAGGATGTGTAGGAAGGATGTGTGTAGGAAGGATGTGTATGAAGGATGTGTATGAAGGATGTGTAGGAAGGATGTGTATGAAGGATGTATATGAAGGATGTGTAGGAGGATGTGTGTAGGAAGGATGTGTAGGAAGGATGTGTTGTATGAAGGATGTGTATGAAGGATGTATATGAAGGATGTGTATGAAGGATGTTGTAGGAAGGATGTGTGTATGAAGGATGTGTGTAGGAAGGATGTGTATGAAGGATGTGTAGGAAGGATGTGTGTAGGAAGGATGTGTAGGAAGGATGTGTGTATGAAGGATGTGTAGGAAGGATGTGTGTAGGAAGTGTAGGAAGGATGTGTAGGAAGGATGTGTTATGAAGGATGTGTGTAGGAAGGATGTGTAGGAAGGATGTGTATGAAGGATGTGTATGAAGGATGTGTGTATGAGGATGTGTATGAAGGATGTGTGTATGAAGGATGTGTGTAGGAAGGATGTGTGTATGAAGGATGTGTGTAGAAGGATGTGTGTAGGAAGGATGTGTGTATGAAGGATGTGTGTAGGAAGGATGTGTGTATGAAGGATGTGTGTATGAAGGATGTGTGTATGAAGGATGTGTGTAGGAAGGATGTGTAGGAAGGATGTGTAGGAAGGATGGTCTGGATGGAGGGTTAAAGGCACAGCTCTCTGCCTACAATACAACAGGGGCTGGGCTTTTGGAAGTAAAAACCGTTTGTTCTGGTCGTTTCACTTTGTTTAAGTTTTCTTATATCCATGACATGTTTGTGAATTCTCCACATGTCTGTGATGCAAAAATAAAGGGGATTATTTAATTCACACAGTCTTTTTGAGAAGGAAAAAACTCAAAGGGAAATGTATTGAGAGGAGTGGTCGTCTGTTATAAGGTATATAGCAAAGTAAACATATTTTAGACATTACATTGGACATTTTGAATTGTAAAATAGACATACAGAGAGGTTAATAATCCTTAACCTCTTTGTATGTCTAATACTGTTGTATTGAGAAATATGATTTTATATTGTACTTTTTTATTTTTAAACAGTATTATTTGTATCTTTATGTTTGAAAAATCTCACTGGTCCCCGGCTTGAGCTTCAATCTCAGGATCCATGTATTTGTGATCCTCTCCAGAATGGAAGTAGTCATCACATACAGAGCATCAACTAGTTCCTGAACAGTGTCCTTCACATGCTGATATCCAAGAGAGGGAGTTACACAGTCACAAGATGGAGGAATAGAAAGCAGTATTCAATGTTTACTTCAGATTAGCTCCACGTCAGAAATGAGCATGCTTGTCATATGTCTATCTCCATAGAGGCTGAATCATCATGTTAATCACATAGCTATCATATTCCTAAAGCAGTCCTGATGCTCTTCTAGGTAATCACACATCCTGTCATGTTCACAGCTACAGTTGGGATACCTTTGTTATCATGTGACTCTCATGTTGAGGAGGACATTCAGTATTTTCACAAGACTTTACCATGTTGTGTGAGACTGGCTGTCAAGGAACTTGTTTTAATAAATGTTCAAAAGAAAAACATGAAGTGCTAGATACTAAGCTGTGACCAGCATGTGACAATAAACTGATGGATGTCTCTCTCCCCTGTGTGTGTGCAGGGGAGAGGATGATGAGAAACTTACGCTGCAGCTGGACGAGATGAAGGACAGGATAGCCAGCGACCAGAAGAGAGCCGCCACGCTCAAAAGGAAGGTTCAGCTCAACGACTCGTTAAAGACAGAGGACCACGTAAGGAAGCCCAGTGTACTGTACATTAGATGCAGCAGAGTAGAACTCTGAAGGATGCACTTTCATTTGATTTAACCTACAATATAAAAGGAAAACAAAAAGCAAGAATCCTCTAAAGTGGTATCCTATCTCACTGTAGCACACATTCCAGCAGGCTCAGGGACAGCTTCAGCCCACATGCCATTAGACTGCTACCACTTCATACCATCAATCTGTGTGCATCTGAAATATTGATCTATTATTACAATAAACAGTATTTTTTATTTCACTGTACAGAATGTAATATTACATTCTATCTTGTTTTGTTTTATGTTGCATTGTTCGAGGAGCCTGTGACTTTAAGGTCGCCTATTATTCAAAATCCACTTGTTCATGTCTTTTATACATACACACATGTCCCCTCTGCGTTAAGAGACTCAGAACGTTTCAGGAACAAAGATTCGTCCATCCATATCAAAATGTAAAAATATAAAAAAAGACTTTGCAGAGGGGTGTGGTCTGTAGCATCTCATTCAGATGTTTGATATGTGTTTCTGTCTGTTCCCTACCTACAGGATACGATGTCGGATGCTCTGGGTGTGAAGATACGTGAAGTGTTTCGCTGCTGCGTGGACTCCCGTCTGACCTACCTCAGCACCTTGGAGAAGCTGTCCAGTGTTGAACACCATATATTTTAATCTTCCAGTTCTTGGAGAGCATCCCTAAAGGGAGCCTGGAGACACTGAGGCTGATCAAGGACAACAATAGGTAGCAGGTCTGTGTTTATGAGCCTGGAGTTAAAGGTGGATCCCAGTGGTGTTTAGATCAATATATTGTGGATCACAGTATTTATGCTTTGAGGGGTCAGATCATATTTTCACCCAACATGTACATAATCCTTTGTTTCCTTTTCTGAGTATTCACTTATGTTATAAATGGAAATGATATGACATTAAACCTTTTCAAATGGTGTTTGTATTCACTGCAGTTGATATGATTAGTGTAGTTGCCAGCAATGTGAACCTGGACATTTCTGACATTGTCAGGATCAAAAATAGCAGTTTTAACCAGAAGGTGGCAATATGTGTACTCTCTGTGACAGGCTGGTTATTATCCCTACTGCAGACAATTTATCTTCAAAATATGCAATCTGTCCTATCCAAATGATCCAGAGTCCTAAATCTTCTAAACCCACCCAAAATGAATCAAATCAGCCCACAGAGAGTACAAAGATTGGCATTTTCTGGTTAAAACTGGGCATTTTTTATCCTAAAAATGTCAGAAATTGACTCCTCATAACCCCCAAAACCACTCAGAAATTGTCCAAATCTGCCCATTTTTTAACTAGTGTCTGTACTAAAGTTAGCATCCAGTGCTGGGGACCCGTACTATACATTTCTAACAGAAAACGTTGTGGTACTCAATAGGGTTCACAATAGGACTCTATGATGTGGCAACTAGACTAATAAAAGAAAGTGCAGAAAAAAATAGGAAGACTTTGCAAATGAGCTTTTTTTAGTGTCATATATTGCAGGCCAGTCACTAAAGTAAATGGTTTATTACAGAGGTGCGGTTGTGTGATGAGCTCTGTTAGGTTAAACCTTGTTCTCTTGTACTGCATCATGTTCCAGGCTGCGTGAGGAGCAGCTGAAACTGGAGAGGGAGAAGCACTTAGAAATGCTGAAGAAATGCAAACAAAGATCAATGGATGAGCCCAAGAAAAAAGTGAGTCTTCTCTCCAACAGGAATAATGTATAAACATTATAAAAACATTATACCACACATTTTAATTTAATGCAATTAATCAGGATCATTCTCCACTATATAATGAGATATATTTCTATAAAACTTTCATGTGATGTGTGCCTTGTGCTTTAAACACAAGGCACACATCACAAGTCAAAGCAGAGAAGAAGAATTTCACATCAGGCCAGACGTTAGAGCCTTTTAGCACATGTGCCGCATAGCAACATGATATAATAGTTCAACACTTTAAGGGACACACGAGGTAAAAGGTATATTAATACAAAATAAATCATATATATATATTTAATCAATATGATCCCTCAGTAAAATAAAGGAAGACAAAACAAATAAATACGATAAAATATAAAAACCTATAAAATAAATAAATATAATGCATGTATAAGACTTGGCATCAGGTACGATTAGGGAAAAATCAGCTTGAGTACATTACAGCAACAAAAAGTTAATGTACTCTAATGTTAATGTTATAAAAAATACATTTTGAACCGTTTGAACTTGATCCTTTTTTCTCCAGACTGGAAGAAAGCTCAGGCCCAGGTGCTTCCCTGTTGAGCAGAAGATCACAGTCAGTGAGGAGAACAACATACCTGCCGAGGAAGAACTCCATGCCTTCCTCTTCAGCACTGAGGACGACGAGTAGAAAATAAATCAACACATGCCATGAAAAGCCAAACATGTAGAAATATGTGTGTCCAAAAGGAATGGTACTGAAATATTGCCACAAACTACTTTTTTATTTGCACTAAAAAGTGACACAGGGAAGAGGCACCTGCTGCAAGTGTTGTGATGTAGATCGCCTTGTTGGACAGTCAAGTCGTTTATCAAGGTAGGGTCATTTAAAGAAGCAATTACTGCATTCTTAAAAAGCATGGTGATTCCAAAGGTAAACTAAAACCACAAATAGTCCTGTTTGTTACCCTAAACAGTTTGGAGAAACGAAACAGCCTGTAAAGAAATGGTGTCTAACACAGGCAAACTCTTTGGGGCTGACCAGGAGTTTAGAACTGTATCATTGACTGAACAAAATAATGTTAAACTATCGTTTTTTTAGAACACTGATGTCTTAACCGAATGTCCGTGGCTCCACATAGCAGCATACCTATGAGCCATTCTATGTTTTGTGTTTGCATCCTGTTACTTCCAAGTTCCCATAAAGTGCAATGCACAAAGCAGATGTTCTGACCCTCAATTAGACATTAGTAACTGGATTAAACTCAACTTTATATAGAAGAACACATACTTTATTTATCCCACATCTGTTTGTCTTTAAGAGTACAAATAAACACATGGAAACAGGCAGGGACGTGCACAGACATTTGGAGGGGCTATTGCTCTAAACTGGAAAAAGGGCCTCCCCCCCAAAAAAAACACAAGACCTTTTGAAAATTGTAACTTGTTTTTAATGTAAAAGAAACCAAACGATTATTACATCAACTAAATTGAACAGTAATTCACATCTCATAACAAAATAAGCAAAGGCGACTACTTTCATTCGGTGACTTGATTTTAAAAATGAAAACCAGGGAAATTCTTTGTTTTGCGGTCCATATCTCATTAAAACATCTAATGTTAGTAACTATTAAAGACAAAATGGGGACAATTCTGTTCTAATGTAGTTTGACCAGACCATTGTAACTGCTGTGCAGTCCAGACATACTGATACAATAGGGCTTCTAACTTAAATAAACTCACTAATTAATGAAACCAGTTCAATACGCATTATTCTTATTCTTAGCGCAGTAACGGTAAGGTATCTAATTACTTATTTATTTAGTATTCCATTACTTAATAACAGATGGTCAAACTAAAGTGGTAGAGACATGGCAGAAATCCTACAATGAAGCGGGACAGTGAACTGTTCACCCGTGAGAGGGCGATCACGAAAAGAGAGTGAGCGGCCCCGTTGAGGGAGTTTACAGATGAAAAGACACAGAAAGACAGAAGCACAATAACAACAAGTAGGCTATATTTAGGTGTTTTTTTGTAAATAACCGACGGTATCAAGAGGAAGTAAAGTCCCCTGGTTTGTCCCTTATACCCTAACAGCCATGCCCATGAGACAACTCAAAATCAAGTTTCCAAAATCCGACACTGAGGTGGTCTTAACGCACCGGCAGATGACAGCGCTGACAAAGTGTGTTTCCCGCAGCGAGACGCTACAATACTAATTGCGGACTTATCATGTTGATTCGGCCACGACAGAAAAAAGAAAAACAAACTCTCGCTCTCTCCAGAGGGGCAGGTCAGCCAACAAGGCCAAACGGGCCGTTGCCCGGGCGACATTAGACCGTACCTGTGCACGTCCCTGGAAACAGGATATTGTAGTGCCGAGAGATAGGGAGTCAGAGGCGGTGCAATGAAGGTGCAAAAGGGTACTTTATTGGAGAGCAACTAAGGTCATGTTGTCCGGTTGCAGTCCGGGAAGAAGAGAGAGAAGCCAGGAGGGCACACAACATATATAGACAACACACACATGTCCGTGTGGAAACAAAACCCCAACTGTAGTTCCATGTGTGAATTATGAACCAGTGTATTAATAGGTGGTCACCACACAAGCCCCCCCAGAATTCAAACATGGCAAAATAAATCCTCGCGTCCGTGGAGGAAGCACCACAGGGGCCGAAGAGGGTGGGGTCGCAGGCGAGGGCCGGGCCGACGAAAGGGAGCCGCAGGAGAGGGTAGGGGCCCTAACAAGGGCGAGGGCACCCCCACCGGGGGCGGGCCGGAACGGGCCGTCGTAAGGGGGCCGCAGTAGGTGTCGTGGCGAACCCAGCAGGAAAGAGCGCTGCCCGGCCGCAGGTGAAGGCACGGCGGCGGCGGGCATGAAATCTCCGGAAGGACGGAGCGGTATCCCAGGGAGGGAGGAGCAGTTACCCCGGGAGGAAGGAGCGCAACCCGGCCGCAGGCAGACGCACAACGGCGGCGGGCACGCATTTTACACCTCACCTTGTTGCCCCATGAAATATGCTCTGGGAATAGGCTACATATTATTTAAGAAATATAATTGGCCATTGTTAAATCTCTCATAAATGTGCGCCTGACTATCCGATGTATTACAGCAGGCTAGCACGTTATACTTTCAAACCCATGCACGTACTATGTGGCCTAACTTAAATCCCAAAGCATTAAACTCCATTTGGCCGAGTTCAAAGTGAATAAAAAAATATATCCTCTACATCGGTGACGATTTATTCATAGTCTATAGTATGTACCCATCTATGTTTACCTTTAGCTAGCGGCTAAGCTAGTGGACGCTACGGAGCCCAGCTATCCGCCCTCTGAAGCTTTTAGGGCCGACAGGGAGAGGAGAATGTCCCGCTAATGGTGTGTGTGTGTTTCACAATAGCGGGACGCAATGGAGCTCAGGTATCCGCCATCTGAAGCTTTTAGGGCCGACAGGGGGAGGAGAATACAACGCTGTGTGTATTTATCGCTAAGCTAGCGGCTAAGCTAGCTGGACGCTACGGAGCCCAGCTATCCGCCCTCTGAAGCTTTTAGGGCCGACAGGGAGAGGAGAATATCCCGCTAACGCTGTGTGTGTGTATTTCACATTAGCGGGACGCTATGGAGCTCAGGTATCCACCATCTGAAGCTTTTAGGGCTGACAGGGGGAGGAGAATACAACGCTGTGTGTATTTATCGCTAAGCTAGCGGCTAAACTAGCTGGACGCTACGGAGCCCAGCTATCCGCCCTCTGAAGCTTTTAGGGCCGACAGGGAGAGGAGAATATCCCGCTAACGCTGTGTGTGTGTATTTCACATTAGCGGGACGCTATGGAGCTCAGGTATCCACCATCTGAAGCTTTTAGGGCCGACAGGGGGAGGAGAATACAACGCTGTGTGTATTTATCGCTAAGCTAGCTGGACGCTACGGTTCCGGTATCCGTCCTCTTTATTGCGGACAGGTTGAGGAGGATGTCCCGCTCCTGTGTGTGTGGTGTGTGTGTGTGTGTGTGTGTGTGTGTGTGTGTGGTGTGTGTGTGTGTGTCGGAGCTCAGGTGAGAGGACTCTGATTACAGTACACTGTAGGAAACAGTTCTGAACTGTTTCCGCCAGTTCTTTAAGTTCGTCGTTCGCGAACAGCTTCTCTTTAGCTTTTGGCGGAAGGCGGCGACTCAAACAAACGAATCGTTTTGTGGGAGAAATCAGTTCATCTCGTTCACTTCAAAGATTCGTTCAAAAAGAACGAATCGTTCGCGAACGACCCATCACTATAACAGACATTTGGGATCGCGGCGAAATGCTCTCTGCAGACCCATTCTCACAGCGTTTATCAAACTTTTTCTTACTCAATATCAAGCCACACATATTGTTTTTACTTCGGCTGTGACTTTGTGTGTGCTCAGGATGAGTTTGGCTGTGTATCGCTAAATAAGGAAACAACACCTCCACGGAGCTTAGCGCGATTCACAACGTCCCGACCAATCAGAGCACACTGTGCTCACAGGGAGGGTGGGGGCTGGAGCTATTGGAGCTACAACGAGCCGTTAAAGGCAGAGAGTGAAATTCAGTGAATACACGTAGTTCCAGACTAAAGTCTTTAGTAGAAGTACTCAGATATTGTACTTAATAAAAGTAGAAGTACTCAGGTCTTGTTCTTGAGTAAAAGTAGAAGTACTCAGATCTTGTACTTGAGTAAAAGTAGAAGTACTCAGATCTTGTACTTGAGTAAAAGTAGAAGTACTCAGATCTTGTACTTGAGTAAAAGTAGAAGTACTCAGATCTTGTAGTAAAAGTAGAAGTACTCAGATCTTGTACTTGAGTAAAAGTACTCGGATCTTGTAGTAAAAGTAGAAGAACTCAGATCTTGTACTTGAGTAAAAGTAGAAGTACTCAGATCTTGTACTTGAGTAAAAGTAGAAGTACTCAGATCTTGTACTTAAGTAAAAGTAGAAGTACTCAGGTCTTGTACTTCAGTGAAAGTAGAAGTACTCAGATCTTGTACTTGAGTAAAAGTAGAAGTACTCAGGTCTTGTACTTGAGTGAAAGTAGAAGTACTCAGATCTTGTACTTGAGTAAAAGTAGAAGTACTCAGGTCTTGTACTTGAGTGAAAGTAGAAGTACTCAGATCTTGTACTTAGTAAAAGTAGAAGTACTCAGATATTGTACTTGAGTAAAAGTAGAAGTACTCAGGTCTTGTACTCAGTAAAAGTAGAAGTACCAGAGTGTAGGAATACTCTATTACAGTAAAAGTCCTGCATTCAAAATGTTCCTCAAGTGAAAGTATAAAAGTATTCTCATCAAAATATAGTGAAAGTAGCAACAGTAAAAGTAGTCGTTGTGCAGATTGGTCCATTTCAGAATAATATAATGATATGTTTTATAATGATTGATCATGAAAGTGTTCTCAAAGCTGCTAAAGGTGCAGCTAGTTTGAATGACTTAGTATACTGCAGGGTAGCTTGTGAATTTACTCCAGGTGGAACTAAAGTCTGATTTAACACTTGGTTATATTTCACATCATTCATCCACATCTGTAAAGTAACTGAAGGGATTAAATCATAGACAGTATATGATTAAATGCATGTAGTGGAGTAAAAGTACACCATTTACCTCTGAACTGTAGAGGAGAAGAAGAACAAAGTAGCAAAACATTGAAATACTTAATAAAGTACAAGTATCTCAAAATTGTACCCAAGTATATTACTTGAGTTTATGAACTTAGTTACTTTACAACGCTGGCTATACAGATAGAAAGACTAAGCCTTGCACAGAGGCATGACAATACATTTTCAAAATGCTCAACAGTGCTGCCAGAATTATAAACTGACTGCTACACAATTAAAATAAATGCTTTTATATATTTCTATTAGATGTGACTCTTTGGCGTTTCTGTTATTATTACCTGCTGCTTTAGTTGTTCTGACTGCTAAAATCTTCTGTTATTCCTCATTTTAAAGCCGATATTTCGGGGGGTCGGGGGGCTCGGATCCTTGTCACCTTTTTCATACCTGATGAGTTTGCATCCCTGACTACAGTTGCTTTAGCGTGTAGAAGCTAGTAAGCCTACTATTTGATATGTTTTAGATAGGCACTACATGTTTCATATGCAGACCTTATGTTCCTGTTCCATGTTAAAATAAACCATTTTCAGTGGTAATTTTTTTTGGTCATGGAAAATGAGGTAAAGGTAATTGAGAAGTCATGGAAAAGTCATTGAAAATCATTGACAGATGAGAGGCCAGACAGGGTCCCGGAGCGCGCCACCCATGGGCCGATGGAGCATGGGCGACGTCCAGAACTGTCGAGGCGAGAGGGGGTCCAGGAGTGCGCCACCCAGGCGCCGATGAAAACGTGAGTGGCGTCTGGATATCCCCGGAAGGCAGGAGAGGCCAGACAGGCTCCGGAGCGCGCCACCCACGGGCCGATGGCAGCATGGGCGACGTCCAAAACCGTCGAGTCGAGACGGGGTCCAGGAGTGCACCACCCAGGCGCCGATGAAAACGTGAGTGGCGTCTGGAACCGCCGTCAAGGTGGTGAAAAAGGTGAGAGTGTCCACACGAGGTCAACCGGCTGGTCGAACCTCCTTTCCGGCACCGAAAAAAATAATTGTTAACAGTCAGATGTTAACAGAAATACGTCGACAGCCTTCAACAGCTAGCCGTTAGCCGATAGCTGGCAGCCATGGGTAGCTGCTAGCCGTCGTTAGCCCCTCGTGGTTAGCCGCTAGTCGTCGTCAGCTAGCGCAGCCGGGACGTGCAGCCACACGCCCCGAAGAAACAAGCCCACGAGGTAGCAATCGGGTTGCTGGTCGACCCAGCAGGTCGTGCATCGTCCCCCTGTTGGATGGAAGGCTGATGCGGGAATGGCGAGCAACGTCCCCAGCTCTTCTGCGGGGCGCGCACCGAGCCTCAGTCCGCGTGCCGGTGGCAGCCACGGACGATTCCAAAAAATTCCCGGCATTTCGAGAAAAAAACTTGCGTTCTTTTTGCCGTGTTTGGGTCCGTCCCGGAAACTTCTCGAGACTTTGTCAGGGTCACCAGTGTAGTGCCGAGAGATAGGGAGTCAGAGGCGGTGCAATGAAGGTGCAAAAGGGTACTTTATTGGAGAGCAACTAAGGTCATGTTGTCCGGTTGCAGTCCGGGAAGAAGAGAGAGAAGCCAGGAGGGCACACAACATATATAGACAACACACAACATGTCCGTGTGGAAACAAAACCCCAACTGTAGTTCCATGTGTGAATTATGAACCAGTGTATTAATAGGTGGTCACCACAATATACACATTATACCCAAAAGCCCCACACACAGACATTCACACTAATGGCAATTGTAATGTTCCAATGTCCTATATCCTTTGCCATTACTTCACGGGAGGGTTTAGAGTAGAGTGATCCTGACGCAGACACAAACAGATGATTTTCCGGTCTTTTGCTGCAGTTTAGAATGATGTTTATTTTGCTTTACATAGCCTACCAAGGTTAAATTATACTGTGTCAAAGGTTGTGGTATGAGCATCTGCCGGGCGGGCTGGTGAATTCGGTATGCTCTCTTCCTCCTGTGTCCTCGTCCTCCTGTCACATGTGACCCCTTTTATACACCCGGTGCAGCTAAACCCTGCCACCAAGTGTTCAAAATAGTATTGCACTACATATAAATTAAATAAACTGACATGCCAATAACACCCATAAAATGGCTCCTACACACACACACGTACATTTTTATGAAGGAGTAGGCCTACTTAAGAGTTCAGTGCCTTGCTCAAGGACACACCAGCTAGCTCTCCAGCTAGTTGTCCACTCAATGTTTTAAGGTGCGTATTGGGACTCAAACCAATGACCATCCAGACTGAGATACTGCTGTCCTCTATTAAAATACACTTTATTAAAGGTCCCATGTCATGGCCATTTCTACTGATCATAATTCCATTGTTGAGGTCTACTAGAACAGATTTACATTGTTCAATGTTCCAAACTCACATTGGTTTCTCATACAGCATCTCTGTATAGTATGTGTATTCACTCTCTGTCCTAAACGGCTTGTTGGAGCTCCTGCCCCCCTCCCTATGAGCCCACTGTGCTCTGATTGGTCAGCTCGCCCTCTCTGTTCTGATGAGTCCACCACCGTTACAGCGGAACATCAGTGTTTATGTGTTACAATGGCGTTTGTTAGCAACCAGAAAATGACACCAGTAATGACAAACAGAGGAGAATGCTGCGTGGGGTCTGGGTGCCGTGATGGCGGGACGTTGCAGGGCTCGCTGCTCCGCCCAGTGGGGCTCGAGGAGCGGACTGTGTGAGCTGGATTACTGGTGTCGTTTCCTGGTTGCTGCGTGGGGTCTGAGCTCCGCGGAGTGAGTGAGTGTTAAAAACAAACACAAACACACAATAAAAAACAAACCAAAAGAAAGACGATTCATAAAAGCGATAAAATACTGGCTGCATTCAAAAGAAATGTTTTCAACCTTGATTTAAAAGAACCCAGTGTTGGGGCAGACCTCTAGGCAGTTTGTTCCAAGCTTGTGGTTCATAAAAACGAAAAGCTGCCTCGTCAAATTGAGTTCTGACTCTGGGGACGACGAGTAAACCCGTTCCTGTTGATCTGAGAGCTCTGGCTGGCTCGTAACAGTGAAGCATCTCTGACATGTATTTTGGTCCCAATCCATTATGTGCTTTGTATGTTGAAAGTAGGAGATGGAAGTGTATCCTTTGTGTAATAGGAAGCCAGTGCAGATTTTTGAGAACTGGGATGATGTGGTCAATTCTCCTATTGGTGAGGACTCTGGCAGCAGCGTTCTGGATGAGTTGTAGTTGTCTTATTGATTTTTTTACAGAGCCCTGTGAAAACACTGTTACAGTAATCAAGTCTGCTAAAAACAGGTCGTATTGGGTCATTAGTGTTTTCAGTCTGGCTATCATTTTCAGGTGATAAAAAGCTGATTTTGTGATTCCTTTGATGTGTTCTTTGAAATTTAAATCAGAGTCCATAACTACACCAAGGTTTCTGACCTTGTCTGATGTTTTCAACAGTATTTTTTCCAATTGAGTTCTGATATTGGCTTTTGGCACCAAAAACAATTGTTTCCGTTTTGTCCTTATTAAGTTGCAGGAAATTGTCATTCCTCCAGGTGCTGATTTGCTGTATGCAGCTTTTAAGATATTGTAATGGTCCGTTGTCGTCATGGTTTATTGTGATATACATCTGAGTGTCATCTGCATAGTTATGGTAGGATATTTTGTATTGTTTGAGGATATGAGCAAGTGGGAGCATGTAAATATTGAACAGAGCTGGACCGAGAATTGCACCTTGGGGAACTTCACATGTCATGGGTGTTTTTTGAGATTTGTAAGGACCAACGAATACAAAAAACTCTCTGTCCCGCAGATATGATTCAAACCAGTGAAGGGCTTTGTGAGATAGTCCAACCCAGTTTTCCAATGTTGGTCAACTGTATCGAATGCAGCACTGAGGTCCAGCAATATTAGGACTGATATTTTGACATTGTTCAAGTAAATGTCATTGAGAACTTTAGTAAGAGCAGTCTCAGTGCTGTGATGTGACCAAAATCCAGATTGGAATGTATCATAACAGTTATTCAGTGCAAGGAAGGTGTTGAGCTGATGAAAAACAGCTTTTTCAATGATTATTCCCAAAAAGGGGAGGTTTGAAAGTTTGTCAGCCTGTCAACAGTTGAAAACAAGGCACAAGTGTTATTGCTGTTTTTGGTAATTCATTCTGAGAAATCGGAGCGTCTTGCATTCCGTAGTATGAAGTCATAAGTATGGAGACAGTCTTTCAAAATCTCCAAATGAACATGGAGATTTGGTTACTTTACGCTATCTGCATTCCGCTCTTCTGCATTCCATCTTTTGAAGCTTCACCAGTGTGGCGTTTCTCCATGGTGCTTTTTTACCAGAGACAGCTTTGACTGTAGCAGGGGCGAGAGCATCAATGAGATGTGTCGTTTTTGACATCTAATTGTCAACCAATTCATCAACAGAGTTTGAATGAGGTTCGGCAGTGGAAGAGAAGGCCTGATGAACAACTTGCTTGTGTTCTCTGTGATGTGTGGTTTTGTGATTATGGGTGGTTGCCTCTTAAGGAAAACACTGGTCGATCTGGAAGAAGATGCAGGAGTGGTCTGAGAGACCAACATCTGTGACCAGGATGTTTGAAATATTAAGACCTTTGGTTATAACCAGATCAAGAGTGTCCTTTCACATGCTGGATGAGTCCATAGCTTTCCAGGAGATTTGCTCATTCAATAGCACCACTGTCCATGGGGTTGTCCGTATGAATGTTTTAAGTCACCGACTATGACGACGAGTATGGAGTCAAAATCAATGCAGATGATTGACAATCATTCAGAAAAATCATCATGAAATGTTGCAGAATACTTTGGTGGTCTGTAGATAGTTAGGAACTGTGCCAGGGCCGTATCCAGGATTTCCTAAATACCGAGGTCCGAACATGCTAGGGCAGAGGTGCCCAGTACGTCGACCGCGGGCGACCGGTCGCCCGCGGGGGCAATGCTGGTAGACCGCGAGTCATTCATTAAAAAAATAAAATAAAGCTCCGTTGAAATAGACAAAACAGGTTTTGATCCCTCCTCCCTTGGCCTCCCTGCCACTTAATTCAGGAGTTTACTTGATTGACAGAAAAAGCGACCTATCGCTTTCCAGTCTGTTAACCCAGAATGCAAAGCGATATAAAATCAGTCAAGTGCGGGAAAACTCAAATTAATGTAAACAAGAGACAAATAACAAAATGAGTGCGGGACCGAGCAAAAAGCTAAAAACATACCACTTCCACCCAGAATGGGAGGAAGAATATTTTTTTGTGATGTCACATTCAAACGTTATTTGCCTTATTTGTAAAGCAAGCGTCGCTCTGCCAAAGAAATGTAACGTGGAGAGGCATTATCGGAGTGTTCACAAGGCATATGACAGCGACTTCCCTCCGAGTAGCGAGTTGAGAAAGAGAAAGGTGAGGGAACTTAAGTCACAATTAGCTGGACAGCAGTCACTTTTCTTAAAGCCGACATCCACCGCAAAAGCAGCCACTGAAGCATCTCTACGAGTGAGTCACGCTATAATCAAACACAAAAAATCCTTTCAAGATGGAGAGATGGTGAAAGAAGCCTTCGTAGAAGCAGCAGACGCCTTGTTTCGGGATTACACAAACAAAACAAAATAGTAAACGCTATCAAGGCCGTCCAATTATCACGGAGCACAGTCACACGTCGCTGTGAAGTCATGGCTGAGGATTTGACCCAGCAACTCAGGAAGGACATAGAAGACTGCGAGTGTTTCTCACTCCAACTAGACGAGTCCACTGACGTGAGCGATACAGCACAATTGTGCGTTTTTATCCGGATGGTGTTCACAGACATGACGGCGAAAGAGGAACTGCTGACAATTCTGCCAATGAAGGAACACACTCGGGGCGAGGACATTTTTCGGACGTTTAAAAACTTTGTTGACAAAACTAAACTCCCCATGTCTAAGTTGAGTTCCATCACAACGGATGGTGCGCCTGCGATGGTGGGCCGGTGTAATGGCTTCATCGCAAAATGCAGAGAGGATGACACATTCCCTGACTTTCTGAATTATCACTGCATCATACACCAGCACGCACTTTGTGCTAAAATGCTGAACATGAAAGAGGTCATGGATGTGTCACTTAAAGTGGCCTGTTCTATTCGGGCAAGACCTCTTCAAAGACGGCTGTTTCGTGCATATCTGGAGGATGCCGACTGTGTTCACACTGACCTCTTACTACACACCGACGTAAGATGGCTGAGTAGGGGCAATTTTCTCGAGAGATTTCGAGTGCTTCTACCGGAGATAAAGGCATTTCTCCATGGCACCAAGCTCGCGGAGTACGCACGTCTAGATGACGAGGAGTGGCTGTTAGATTTGGCGTTTTTAACAGACATTACACACATGTTAAATGAGCTGAACTTGGAGCTACAAGGGAAAGACAGAACTGTGGTTGACATGATCAGCTCAGTTAATGCCTTCAAACGAAGACTGCATCTGCTGTGTTCAAAGCTGCAGCGCAAAGATTTGGCCAACTTCCAAAACATCGCCTCTGAGCTGGAGAAGCAAGGGAAGGACAGCGCGCTCCTTGACAGTGCGCGCTACACAGAGCAAGTCAATAACATTACATCTGACTTCGAGAAACGCTTCCGAGACTTCGCTTTGCTCGAGCCAATCGCCACATTCATGTGCTATCCATTTAGTGAAGACCATGATATTGATTCGCTGGCCCAAAACATCGGAGCAGTGTTTCATCTGAACCCGTCTGCGCTGGAGGATGAGATGTTGTCGCTGCAGGCCGACATCCAGT
This sequence comes from Pogonophryne albipinna, assembly GCA_028583405.1. Lineage (NCBI taxonomy): Eukaryota > Metazoa > Chordata > Actinopteri > Perciformes > Artedidraconidae > Pogonophryne > Pogonophryne albipinna. Next base: position 33,546,499 of record CM053247.1, on the reverse strand, counting down.
TGAAGGCACGTGCCCATGCCGGACAGTTTTGGAACTTATTCAGGGTTGAAAAGTATCCAAACGTCAGAAAATGTGCCACCTCACTGACCTCACTCTTCGGCTCGACTTATTTATGCGAGTCAGCCTTCTCCCAAATGAAGATAGTGAAGTCGAAATACCGTTCCCAATTAACTGATGAACATTTGGAGGCCTGCCTGAGACTAGCCATCAGCAGTTACTGTCCTGATTATGCAACATTGACGGACTCCATTCAGTGCAAGTCATCAGAATATGGTAGGGAGCCACTTAAATATATTGAATTGTGTTTTGCAGCATTATATCAGGACCATGGAGAGAGGTTTCTTACCCTGCTTGTTTTTATGTGTTTCTTAACAGGGAAATGAAGGGACAGTCAGCAAGAGAAAGAGAGAGAGAGAGAGAGAGAGAGAGAGAGAGGAGAAAGAGAGAGAGAGAGAGAGAGAGAGAGAGTTAACATGCCTATATTGGACCTATGTATATATCATTATAACTTTGAGAGACTGTTCATAGGACCCATTTGAGTCTGGTGTCTAAGTTGAGTGTTCTACTCGTTTATTGTATTCCTTGTACTTATATTTGTGTTTTATGTTTAAGATTTCAGGACATGGAGAGTGGTTTCTTAGCCTGCTTGTTATGTGTTTCTTAACAGAGAGAGAGAAATAGAGAGAGGTTAACATGCCATTTTAGTTTTATGTATTCATGTATTTGTTTCTGTTCAAGAACCCAAATAGAGTTGTTGTAGTTATCCCATGTATACATAAAACGTGTTATTCAGCCCCTTGCAATTTGGGATTTTATTTTTGGTTGGTAGACCTCGGTGAGCTAGTCATTTAAAAAGTAGCCCACCGGCCCAAAAAGTGTGGGCACCCCTGCCTTAAACAAACAGATATATATGTAAAGTACCATGTGTACAAACAATATAACTGATTCTCTTCTGTTGAACATGTTGGATTGTGTATTGTCCGAGTCAAGGTCCTTTTTATTTTACTGTAACTTTGGAAGTTGTGTTACCAATGCTTACTGTTTAGTTGATACCCATTTGGTAATACAATTAATAAAAACAACAAGGTTTGGGTTCGTTCTTCAGGTGACTGTGACGTTAACGTGTAAGCTCAATAATGCCAACCA
>CM053247.1:33498484-33544353 GCA_028583405.1 Pogonophryne albipinna | reverse complement strand
TTTGGCAATGATGTCAGAGAAGAAAGACTGTCGGGCAATTTTCAATTCCAAATTATAAAGGCCAAGTCTCTCTTTATAGATTTCAAAGTGAACCTGCAGATTTGTTTTTCGCCACCTGCGTTCAGCTTTTCGACACCTCTTTTTTCTGTTCTCACGGTCATGGCCTTTCTCCATGGAGATATTTTCTTGCCAGTCACTTCCTTCACCTTAGTTGGAGCAATGGCATCTATAACATTTTTAATTTTTGAATTAAAATGATCTACTAGCTCATTTACTGAGATGTTAGCAGGGGCAAGTGTGGAAGAACAATTCTGAGTAAACATTTCCCTAGTATTTTCAGTTAAATATCGCTTTGTGGTTACCTCTTTTTGAACATTTTTGTGAACAGAAATAGAGCTCTCAAAGAAAACAAAGGACTGATCAGAGAGTGCAACATCAGTCACCACAACCTTAGAGATATTCAGAGCCTTTGAGATAATTAAGTCCAGAGTGTGCCCCTTATTGTGCGTGGGCTCCGTCACATGCTGAGTCAGTCCATAGTTATCAAGAACACAAAACAGTTATTTAGCCCCTCTGCCCTGGGGGTTATCAACATGGATGTTAAAATCACCAACAATGACTAGACGGTCAAAGTCAATACATAGACAGCAGTTCAGTAAAGTCATCAAAAAGCTTGCACAGTATTTGGGTGGTCTATAGATATTTAGGAACAGAGCTCGAGAGGAGCATTTCAGCTGAAGGGCCACATATTCAAAAGAAGCAAAGTTCCCATAAGATGTCTTCCTGCATTGAAGGGAATCATTGAACAAAATAGCAACTCCACCCCCTTTCTTATGCATTCTTTCCTGACTCATAAAACTAAAGTTGGGAGGGGTTGATTCGATAAGAACAGCTGCACTGTTATTTTTGTTCAATCCAAGTTTCCGTTAAAAACATAAAATCAAGATTGTGCTCAGTGATAAAATCATTGATTTAAAATGTTTTTCCTGCCAAAGACCTGACATTTAATAAAGCTAGTTTAAGTTTGTTAAATACACTATCAGTCTGATTTTTTGTGGCAAGCTGTGGCTGACATGGAATCACTTCTAAATTTGATAAACTCACACAAACTTTTGAGCGCTTCCTGTTTCTAAGCTGATTCACCGCTCTTAATCTATTACCTATCAACACAGATATCTGCAAATCTACTGGCAGGCAGGGCCCCGGCAAGTCCTAGAATGAGTTGAGAGTGCCATACGCCCTTGAGCCTGGACCCAGCCCATATCAGATAGAGTTTGCGTTTTGGACATACACATTCTTATCAGGCTTCGGAGACAGCAGATGCTGTCTTGAAGGGGGGGGCGGACGCTTTGGTCCGGATGATTGTGGTAGGCATGGTGATGGGGGTGCATCTATGCTTCAGTGATTGTTGTGGGCGTCGTTGAGGAGGGGGCGGGGGTAAAGGACATGCTGCCAACCCTGCGTATCGCCTTCATGCTGCGGTCATTGAACTCCAGGAAGGACTTGGTGCCAACCCTCTGTATCTCCTTCATCTGCTCATCAAACTCCAGGGGGGTGGGCGAGGGTGAATGAAAGGGTGAGCGGAGAGTAGAGAGAGCTGGGGTGTGAAGGAAGATGTTATCCTCAAAGGCGTTGACAGGGGGGGTGAATGGCGGTGGACACTCCTCCATTTGTGTCAATAGTCTCCCATAATCAAAACATTCCTCAGGCGGGTGCAGTGATACTTCTTCAGGTTTTATGCGCGATGTGTGTCTTTCTCTTGTTTTGATTCCTCTTGTTGCTTGTCCTTGGCAGAGGAAACAGATTGATGACGCAGGCAGTTGAATTATGTTAGAGATAAACAATTTTACTCCTGACTTGTTCAGGCAAATTCCATCTGCCTTAAAAAGATGTCTGCGGTCCCAGAAAAAAGTAAAAATTGTCAATAAAATGGACAGAATGGTCAGTACAGGCACTTGAAAGCCAGGTGTTCAGTGCAAACAATCTGCTGAATCTCTCCACTCCTCTTCTGACTGGTGGTAGAGGGCCACTGATGAACACCTCCGCATTTAGGGAGCTGAGAATTTCCAACAGACATTTAAAGTCTTTTTTCAGCACTTCTGACTGTTGTTTCACGACATCATTTCTTCCAATATGCAGTACCACATTCTTCACAGTCGGATGTTCAGTCCCAATATACAAGATCTTCTCAGCCAAGTCAGAGACCATATCCTTGGGAAAACAGAGTAATTTGGTGTTGTTCTTACTACACAGACTTTTTACATCTCTTACAGCAGAATCACCCACAATCAGACTGTCAGGCCCAGCCTTTTACTTTTGGAGTAGCTATTGGTCCTCCTGCTGTGTGAAGAGGACGGGTTATCCAGGTCATCAGAAAGAGATCTCCGGTTCTGTGTCAGTTTAGCGTTTCTGTTCTGGATTGGCACACTTGGTGGTTTAGGAGGATTGTTTGTAGTTCTCCCTTTAGCAGCTGTCCACTGGCTGTTTCCTGTTATGAAGAGGGGTTGAAGAGGCGCTCTTTCCTGGGTGATAACAATGCAGGCCAGCCGGGTCGCATCACAGATTTCAGAGCGCTGGGCTCTGCCTGTTATTCGTTCTCCCAATCCCACAGAAATGATTTACTCTTAGGCTTTGCACCCAGAGAGTTCCAGGGAGGACTACCACTTGTAGATTTATTACCCGGTACACATACATGCCAACCTTTCCAAATCCAAAAGAGGTAGGTTTGCGTGCAGCAAATGTGCACGCCCAAATTAGGTAATCAGAAGAAATGGAACCCCAGTAATTACATGTATAAATCATGTATTTAACATATATTGCATCATTTTATGCAATTTTTAGAAAAAGTGGTAGTTTGGTAAACAGTGACATCAACGACATGTCTGGTCTGTAAAATGCCCGAAAAGTAAAAGAATGGGAGATAAATATCCCAAAGTCTTCACATTTTATTATATTTTTAGTGTGTTTCTGGTCCTCTTTCAGTTGAGACAGTAGATGAAGGATGTGTCAGGATGTAGAACTCGTGTGAACATTGGATAAAGCCAGGTTCATATTATTGTTTCACGTTGTTGACATATTAGAGTCAAAGGTTTGCACAAAGCGAAATATCTTTGTGTTGCGCCATAAATCAGAAAATACTGCATTAAAAAAGTAATTTCCTGCCTTTTTCTACTGATAAAGCGTGATATAAATAATGTACAGGCTTTCAGATTGCTGTAGTTCACTAAACAGAGACATTAACGACATGTTTGGTGTTGAAAATGTCAGAAAAAGTGAAAGAATGGGAGATAAATATCCCCAAATCTCAAAATTGTATTATATTTTGTGTGTGTTTGTGGTCCTCTTTCAGTTGAGACACTGTAGGTGAAGGATGCTTCAGGAAAATACCAAACACTGGATGTCTTTCAGTCGCCAACATGTGTTTTCGAGACACTAATATTAACGGGAAAACCCTGCAGGACTCAAATGCCTCGTCTCTGTTCCCTTAAACTCATTTGGGAGTGATTACCCATCAGCCCCGGGGGTGCAGAGGAAAGGCAGCGTTACCCCCGGTCTGCACGTTGTTTCTCTTTCAGAAACACAGAGGACTGTTTGTATGATGCGATCACAGACACGCTGCAAACGGTGTCCGTCAATAGTCGAGTCCAGTGTCTATGTAGTGTCATTTTTATTTGTTATAGTTTGGGAAGATTGAAAATCGGTAGGGAAAGCCAACTAAGTCGGTAGGCGGTAGAAACATGTCAAAAGTGGTAGACTACCGCCCACATCGGTAGGGTTGGCAGGTATGGGTACACAGCCCTCCTGTTCCTTGGAATCCTTGTAGCTGCTAACTAGCTGTGAGTTAGCATGCCTTTGTCCATTCTTTTGCAAACTGGTAAAGTGGTGTCATTCCCACAACATAGTCCATTCACTTCCATGTTAACTTCCAACCGTTGCATTTTCATTTCCAGCACGGCCATCTTCTGTAGAGAACGGAGGCATTTTGCTGCCAACTAGCTTAAGCTAAATAGCATGCAGTACCAGGCTTTAGCTGTTGCTAGGCCACGCAACTGTAAGACTGAGGTCGTCGTAAAAATATTGAAATATGGCTGAAACCCTCCGTCTATTTGCGAAGAATAACTGTCCCAGTGATAAGTGAATGTCCAGGAGCCGCTGCTCGAAGTTTTCAGAAAAGAAAAATAGAATATCAGCAATAAAAAGTAAGCAGAGGCAAGAGCAAGCAGAAAAGCGTCTGCACTGTATTGGGTTCAGAATTCCAGAAAAGACAGACAACTTCTAAGTTTAACTATTTATTGTAAAGAGAGCAAAATATATATATATTACATGGCCAAGGACTCATCACGTCTTTGAGAATCACAGGCAGCAAAGCTGTAATCTGTAACCACCAAATCCGTCAAGAGCCTCAAACCTCGTGCGACAATACATTTTATTACACAGGGCGTTGCCCGTACATTTATGATTGGTCAAGACTAGCTGAAGAGATACCGCGGTTTAGACTTGGTTCTCTTTGGTTGGTGCGCAAACTCAGATAGAGTCTCTTGGCAACACGATCCTCCAATCAGCATTCGGCCGGCCAGTGGAGGTCCCTCCCTACTCTGGCACCATCATACTAATTTGTTTTCTCTAACGTTTCTTCAGATATAGTGGGAAACCATAATGTTGCTTCCTAGCTTTTGCTCCCATACAAAGTGAAGGCCGGTGCGATGTGCTGTTCTGACTACCTCTTTGTGTTCTCTCAGTCTCTGCACTCGACCTTGCTACTTTCAATATTGCAAGCTACACACTTTCTCATGTAACTTTCCCCTTCATTCCTGTCCACCCCATCAAAACTTGGGGGGGGGGGGGGGGGGGGTGATTGGGTCAATTTATTCCTAAATCACAGCACATACAATGAGCACAATAAGCAAATAATGTAATAATAAGAATCTTGTAATGTTATATAAAAATAGACTCCACAAATGTAAGAGGGAGAGAGTTTAAGGTTAAGGCATTGATTCATGGGACTGAGTGTACCATCAGTTTCACAAAGATTGCAGACAATGGAAATCAAAGCAAAGCAACCTCGCTATCTGTCTTCACAGGTAAATCTGAAAATATAATCAATGACACCTGTTTCTGGATCTTTTGGATAATTATATATGACTTTTTTTTTTGCCTTTCCTTGTCAGTCAAACAGCACTTTAAAATGCTGACAAACATTCATGGAACATTCCTTTTTTTACTTTTACTGAAAGCTTTCTGTTTTTCCCCACAGAGCCCAGCACTCCTGTGCAGAATAAAATCGATCAGCTCAGCAGGGAGTCAGAGTCCCTGCCACCTGCTGGTGAACTTGCTGAAGTGGAGAGTAACAATGCAACATGGGGCAGTGAGGTTGGAACTCTGCAAGAGAAAGCTGATGGAACGTTAAGCAAGCCAACTGCACCATCTGCCCCCAAAGGTCAGTCAAATATAATCGTTATTGCATGTTTTACTATAAAAACAAAAGAGGCAAAACAAAACTAAAAGATGTACTTACTGTTAGATGATAACGTTAAATAATTGAGCGGTTTAGAACTCTGCCACATCAGCCCATAATATATGTGTATCTCAATAAGCTTGTGCTAGGGAATTGTAGTCTTTATTTTTCATTGAATAAAGAGGTCGCCACTGGGTGAAAATATTATTTTGGCATTTTGCACAAAACAAAAAAGCCCCTTATTGTAATGGGAATCTTTAATAAAAGTTAACAAAACAAAAAAGGAGCCGGATACAAAAGGTTCAGCCTTTGAAATCTACATTCTAATTGTGACAGAGGGTTGTTCAGTTAATTTTCCTTATTCTGAAACTGGCACCAGAGCTAACTTAGCTTACTGGTCTTTCCAGCATGTTTGTTTCTGTCATAAAAATAATCAGACCTCTTGATCTGGGTGGTGTCTCCAAAGCTGTCGCCATTAAACAGAATCCATGAGGTGCATTTTAGCTTACGATCAATAAATGTATCGCCAGGTATTTAGCTTCTTAAATGTTATTCCATTGCTGTTTTTCTTGCAAAAGTACATTGGGACCTTCTGCACAAAACAAAAACTCTGAAAAAGACCATTCAGAGTGTGAGACTGCCGAGAAAGTTGCAGATGACATCACTGCAGAATTGTTCCTTGAAAACAAGAAAGATTTCCTTGCAGAAGACAGAAAGCTGATTGCCCAGTTTTGTGTAGTTAAAGCTAGCTGGCTTTCCAAGTTATTCTTTTGTATGAGTCCTTGGTGAAGCTAGCGATCCTCCTGACCATGCGACACTGGCCCTTTATGGCACATTTCCACTGCAGGGCCTCACACGGCTTAGTACGGTATAGTTAGGCCTTTGTAGGCCAGGCTCACTTTATGCTGCGTTTCCATTACAGGGTTAGGGTAATGTTGTGAATCGAGTGGCCTGTGTTCGTCGTCCATTACATACGCCTGCCCATACCATAACCCCACCACCACCATGGGCCACTCTAATTTGTTATTCTTTTCAAAATAACACACTGTTATTTACTCACCAATAACACACAATTATCCTTGCTTTTATTTATTGGTTTAATTCCATAATCTCTGGGTTTTTTGGCGTCCGTCAGGAACTGAATTTCAAAATAAAAATAACCGGAAACAGACGTAGGCATTTCGAGAGATTACCCAAGATCCTCAGCTATGGTTTAAGCTCGCTGATTGGATGTTTTAGCCGCAATGCATCCTGGGATTTGGTGTTTATATGATATGAAATCCAGAAAACATTTTAAAAGAATAAAATAATACTTAATTCCGAGTGTTCTTGCTTTTCTCTTTGAAAGTCATCACATAACGGCATTGTAATACACGGTTCGGCTGCATTACATCTTACACATCTGCCGTAGTTCTTTATTTATAGAGCCCTGATGAGAAGACCTTTGGAAAAACTGAAGAAATGCCGCCGAAACTGAATACTTGACGTGGATCATAAATATATCAACAATTAAACAACATCTTCAATTTCTCTTCACACAATACGTCTCCTTGCAGTATCAACACTAATTCGGCTGACTTTTACATTTGATCTAATTCATAGATAGGTTATATTTACACCATAACGGTGCACAGCTGATAGAAAAGGACTGTAGTTTTTAAAGATATTACTGATTTTCTTTGAATATGTAATGTTGTGTAATGTAAATACTGAGTCTGAAATAGTATAGCGATATGCTGTAAAATTATGTGAAAGCATGAATAAAACTACACATCTTCAGATGTTGTACATACATAAGTGTCCTACACTAATAATACAAAGTTATTATGGCTGTGTGTACCTTGTGTGCACCGCCTAGTGGTTAAAGCACGTTATTGAATTATTGTTTTTATGTGTTATATTTGATTAAAAAAATATTAAGAGTACATACTTTCATAGGGGGAAAGTAGAAGGTCTGTGATAGAAATATAGAATATAAAAAATCAAGAAGATACTATAAGTGATCTCTACAATAAAACAGTTTAGTGCAGGATGTACAAAGATATTAATAGGAGGAGGTGCAAAAGAGAAAAACCAATTAACCTTTATTTAAACATTAAATAATACTTTAGATTAAGGTCTTCTTTTAAATATGAAAAAAACTTTGGGGGTATCTATCTACAGATAAATATTAAGCCTGACAAAGTACTTAACGTCTAATATATTGCTTTCCTGCAATGTTAACTATGTTGAAGCACTTATTTTAACTGATATTATACATATGAATTATACTCTTATGTATGTAGATAGTATAAGAAATGTGCAGAATATGACAGTTTAATGGTGGAGGTACACACATATTGATAGATGTCTTGCACTGTTGAGGAACCTGTGACCCAAGATTTTCATTCATTGCATACACCGTAGTTGTGTATATGATATGTCAATAAACCTACTGAAAATCTTGAAATCTTGAAAGGGATGTGCAAAATAGCCATAATATACAGTCTTTAATGAACTATTAGTAGAGAATAACGAGTAATGAATATACTTTTAATTACTCGTTTCCATTCATGTCAATTAAAGATAAATGTTTAGTCTTCTCAAGCACCAACTATCAAATATCTCTCCTGATTGTTCGCACTTGACAATCACCTTACCTGAATTTTACTCAGGTGTAACTAAAGTCTGATTTAAGGGTTGTTTATAATTTCACATCATTAATCAGAATCTGCAAAGTAACTCAAATAAGTGTAGTGGAGTAAAAATACCAGGTTAACCTCTGAATTGTAGTGGAGTAGAATTACAAAGGTAACAATGAGCTGTCATGTGGGTATATATTAATGCTGCGCATTATGGACACAAGCAATTTTCACCCATTTATTAATTATATGTTTTACATTTGATAACACCAATGTGTTTAATACTGGCAACTTCTAATTGTGGGAAAAACGAAAATGTTCAGTAGAGACGTCCCATAGAACATTTTGCGAAACACAATAGCCAGCATGTGTAGTTCTGGGGGGGCGTTCGATTCCAGTTTTGGATAGTCTGGCGTGGTTTCGTTCCATTTCAAACAGCTGTTTGACGCTCGGCGTAACCTTGGCGCACTGCCACTCCAACATCCAATCCCAGAGCTTGAAGATTAATCACAGGGACTGTAGTCCTAAATGATAGCTGGGGATTATGGGTAGTGTAGTGTCTTCGGCCATCCTAAACTCCTAGAGGCCTACGTCTGTTTCCGGTTATTTTTATTTTGAAATTCAGTTCCTGACGGACGCCAAAAAAGCCCGAGATTATGGAATTAAACCAATAAATAAAAGCAAGGATAATTGTGTGTTATTGGTGAGTAAATAACAGTGTTATTTTTTAAAAGAATAACAAAGTAGAAGGAAAAAAAGATTTAAAAAATACAGATTTCAGTATTCTGAGGCTCTGAGCCCCATTTATTTTCCTCACAGACGGCAACAAAAGTCCAAAATTATACGATTTAAAATAAAAGCAATAATTGTGGATTGATATTGAGTAAGAACATGTTTTTATGAACCACACAGCTTCCGGTCTTCCACGACCCGACCGGAGAAAAAGACGTGCTGCAGGCACGAAACACATTACCAGTAGAAATACATTGCTTTTAAAATCGTGCTGTGCAACACGAAAAAAAGGGGAAAATCGTGTTGGTGAACACGAAATGCCATGAGACTGGGTTGAGTAATATGTTGTGTTCAACAGTGTCTCACGCAGCGCTGAGATCTAATAATACTAACTACTGAAGTTCTGCCACTGTCTGTGTTTAAGTGGATGTCATTGAAGACCTTTACAAGAGCAGTCTCAGTGCTGTGGTTTGGACGAAAGCCTGACTGGAACACATCAAAACAGTTATTTAAATGCAAGAAATTACTCAACTGTTGAAAAACAACTTTTTCAATGATTTTACCTAGAAATGGGAGGTTTGATATGGGCCTGTAATTGTTCATTACTGAAGCATCTAGATTATTCTTTTTTAAGAGCGGTTTGATGACTGCAGTTTTCAGGGCCAGTGGAAAAACACCTGAGTGAAGAGACTTGTTTACTATATGAAGTAGATCTGAGGCCATGCAAGGCAAAACATCTTTGAAAAATCCTGTTGGAATAATATCAAGGCAGCAGGAGGAGGATTTCAGAAGTTGAATAATGTCCTCTAGGTTTTTATCATTAATCTGATGGAATTGTGTCATGGTGTTTGAATTGATGTTAAGTGAACACAGAGACAACACATTTGCTGTTCCTGATGCAGAGGCACTGACTGCTTGTCTGATTTTCTGAATTTTGTCAGTGAAGAAGGAGGCAAAATCATTGCAGGCCTGGGTGGATAGAAATGCAGAGGCTACTGACACTGGGGGATTTGTTAGTCTGTCGACGGTAGCAAACAAGGCACGTGCGTTGTTTTTGTTTTTGGCAATGATGTCAGAGAAGAAAGACTGTCGGGCAATTTTCAATTCCAAATTATAAAGGCCAAGTCTCTCTTTATAGATTTCAAAGTGAACCTGCAGATTTGTTTTTCGCCACCTGCGTTCAGCTTTTCGACACTCTCTTTTTTCTGTTCTCACGGTCATGGCCTTTCTCCATGGAGATATTTTCTTGCCAGTCACTTCCTTCACCTTAGTTGGAGCAATGGCATCTATAACATTTTTAATTTTTGAATTAAAATGATCTACTAGCTCATTTACTGAGATGTTAGCAGGGGCAAGTGTGGAAGAACAATTCTGAGTAAACATTTCCCTAGTATTTTCAGTTAAATATCGCTTTGTGGTTACCTCTTTTTGAACATTTTTGTGAACAGAAATAGAGCTCTCAAAGAAAACAAAGGACTGATCAGAGAGTGCAACATCAGTCACCACAACCTTAGAGATATTCAGAGCCTTTGAGATAATTAAGTCCAGAGTGTGCCCCTTATTGTGCGTGGGCTCCGTCACATGCTGAGTCAGTCCATAGTTATCAAGAACACAAAACAGTTATTTAGCCCCTCTGCCCTGGGGGTTATCAACATGGATGTTAAAATCACCAACAATGACTAGACGGTCAAAGTCAATACATAGACAGCAGTTCAGTAAAGTCATCAAAAAAGCTTGCACAGTATTTGGGTGGTCTATAGATATTTAGGAACAGAGCTCGAGAGGAGCATTTCAGCTGAAGGGCCACATATTCAAAAGAAGCAAAGTTCCCATAAGATGTCTTCCTGCATTGAAGGGAATCATTGAACAAAATAGCAACTCCACCTCCTTTCTTATGCATTCTTTCCTGACTCATAAAACTAAAGTTGGGAGGGGTTGATTCGATAAGAACAGCTGCACTGTTATTTTTGTTCAATCCAAGTTTCCGTTAAAAACATAAAATCAAGATTGTGCTCAGTGATAAAATCATTGATTTAAAATGTTTTTCCTGCCAAAGACCTGACATTTAATAAAGCTAGTTTAAGTTTGTTAAATACACTATCAGTCTGATTTTTTGTGGCAAGCTGTGGCTGACATGGAATCACTTCTAAATTTGATAAACTCACACAAACTTTTGAGCGCTTCCTGTTTCTAAGCTGATTCACCGCTCTTAATCTATTACCTATCAACACAGATATCTGCAAATCTACTGGCAGGCAGGGCCCCGGCAAGTCCTAGAATGAGTTGAGAGTGCCATACGCCCTTGAGCCTGGACCCAGCCCATATCAGATAGAGTTTGCGTTTTGGACATACACATTCTTATCAGGCTTCGGAGACAGCAGATGCTGTCTTGAAGGGGGGGGCGGACGCTTTGGTCCGGATGATTGTGGTAGGCATGGTGATGGGGGTGCATCTATGCTTCAGTGATTGTTGTGGGCGTCGTTGAGGAGGGGCGGGGGTAAAGGACATGCTGCCAACCCTGCGTATCGCCTTCATGCTGCGGTCATTGAACTCCAGGAAGGACTTGGTGCCAACCCTCTGTATCTCCTTCATCTGCTCATCAAACTCCAGGGGGGTGGGCGAGGGTGAAAGGGTGAGCGGAGAGTAGAGAGAGCTGGGGTGTGAAGGAAGAGTATCCTCAAAGGCGTTGACAGGGGGGGTGAATGGCGGTGGACACTCCTCCATTTGTGTCATAGGTCTCCCATAATCAAAACATTCCTCAGGCGGGTGCAGTGATACTTCTTCAAGGTTTTATGCGCGATGTGTTGTCTTTCTCTTGTTTTGATTCCTCTTGTTGCTTGTCCTTGGCAGAGGAAACAGATTGATGACGCAGGCAGTTGAATATGTTAGAGATAAACAATTTTACTCCTGACTTGTTCAGGCAAATTCCATCTGCCTTAAAAAGATGTCTGCGGTCCCAGAAAAAGTAAAAATTGTCAATAAAATGGACAGAATGGTCAGTACAGGCACTTGAAAGCCAGGTGTTCAGTGCAAACAATCTGCTGAATCTCTCCACTCCTCTTCTGACTGGCGGTAGAGGGCCACTGATGAACACCTCCGCATTTAGGGAGCTGAGAGTTTCCAACAGACATTTAAAGTCTTTTTTCAGCACTTCTGACTGTTGTTTCACGACATCATTTCTTCCAATATGCAGTACCACATTCTTCACAGTCGGATGTTCAGTCCCAATATACAAGATCTTCTCAGCCAAGTCAGAGACCATATCCTTGGGAAAACAGAGTAATTTGGTGTTGTTCTTACTACACAGACTTTTTACATCTCTTACAGCAGAATCACCCACAATCAGACTGTCAGGCCCAGCCTTTTACTTTTGGAGTAGCTATTGGTCCTCCTGCTGTGTGAAGAGGACGGGTTATCCAGGTCATCAGAAAGAGATCTCCGGTTCTGTGTCAGTTTAGCGTTTCTGTTCTGGATTGGCACACTTGGTGGTTTAGGAGGATTGTTTGTAGTTCTCCCTTTAGCAGCTGTCCACGGCTGTTTCCTGTTATGAAGAGGGGTTGAAGAGGCGCTCTTCCTGGGTGATAACAATGCAGGCCAGCCGGTCGCATCACAGATTTCAGAGCGCTGGGCTCTGCCTGTTATTCGTTCTCCCAAATCCCACAGAAATGATTTACTCTTAGGCTTTGCACCCAGAGAGTTCCAGGGAGGACTACCACTTGTAGATTTATTACCCGGTACACATACATGCCAACCTTTCCAAATCCAAAAGAGGTAGGTTTGCGTGCAGCAAATGTGCACGCCCAAATTAGGTAATCAGAAGAAATGGAACCCCAGTAATTACATGTATAAATCATGTATTTAACATATATTGCATCATTTTATGCAATTTTTAGAAAAAGTGGTAGTTTGGTAAACAGTGACATCAACGACATGTCTGGTCTGTAAAATGCCCGAAAAGTAAAAGAATGGGAGATAAATATCCCAAAGTCTTCACATTTTATTATATTTTTAGTGTGTTTCTGGTCCTCTTTCAGTTGAGACAGTAGATGAAGGATGTGTCAGGATGTAGAACTCGTGTGAACATTGGATAAAGCCAGGTTCATATTATTGTTTCACGTTGTTGACATATTAGAGTCAAAGGTTTGCACAAAGCGAAATATCTTTGTGTTGCGCCATAAATCAGAAAATACTGCATTAAAAAAGTAATTTCCTGCCTTTTTCTACTGATAAAGTGTGATATAAATAATGTACAGGCTTTCAGATTGCTGTAGTTCACTAAACAGAGACATTAACTGACATGTTTGGTGTTGAAAATGTCAGAAAAAGTGAAAGAATGGGAGATAAATATCCCCAAATCTCAAAATTGTATTATATTTTGTGTGTGTTTGTGGTCCTCTTTCAGTTGAGACACTGTAGGTGAAGGATGCTTCAGGAAAATACCAAACACTGGATGTCTTTCAGTCGCCAACATGTGTTTTCGAGACACTAATATTAACGGGAAAACCCTGCAGGACTCAAATGCCTCATCTCTGTTCCCTTAAACTCATTTGGGAGTGATTACCCATCAGCCCCGGGGGTGCAGAGGAAAGGCAGCGTTACCCCCGGTCTGCACGTTGTTTCTCTTTCAGAAACACAGAGGACTGTTTGTATGATGCGATCACAGACACGCTGCAAACGGTGTCCGTCAATAGTCGAGTCCAGTGTCTATGTAGTGTCATTTTTATTTGTTATAGTTTGGGAAGATTGAAAATCGGTAGGGAAAGCCAACTAAGTCGGTAGGCGGTAGAAACATGTCAAAAGTGGTAGACTACCGCCCACATCGGTAGGGTTGGCAGGTATGGGTACACAGCCCTCCTGTTCCTTGGAATCCTTGTAGCTGCTAACTAGCTGTGAGTTAGCATGCCTTTGTCCATTCTTTTGCAAACTGGTAAAGTGGTGTCATTCCCACAACATAGTCCATTCACTTCCATGTTAACTTCCAACCGTTGCATTTTCATTTCCAGCACGGCCATCTTCTGTAGAAGTTGGGATGTCATCTGTAGAGAACGGAGGCATTTTGCTGCCAACTAGCTTAAGCTAAATAGCATGCAGTACCAGGCTTTAGCTGTTGCTAGGCCACGCAACTGTAAGACTGAGGTCGTCGTAAAAATATTGAAATATGGCTGAAACCCTCCGTCTATTTGCGAAGAATAACTGTCCCAGTGATAAGTGAATGTCCAGGAGCCGCTGCTCGAAGTTTTCAGAAAAGAAAAATAGAATATCAGCAATAAAAAGTAAGCAGAGGCAAGAGCAAGCAGAAAAGCGTCTGCACTGTATTGGGTTCAGAATTCCAGAAAAGACAGACAACTTCTAAGTTTAACTATTTATTGTAAAGAGAGCAAAATATATATATTACATGGCCAAGGACTCATCACGTCTTTGAGAATCACAGGCAGCAAAGCTGTAATCTGTAACCACCAAATCCGTCAAGAGCCTCAAACCTCGTGCGACAATACATTTTATTACACAGGGCGTTGCCCGTACATTTATGATTGGTCAAGACTAGCTGAAGAGATACCGCGGTTTAGACTTGGTTCTCTTTGGTTGGTGCGCAAACTCAGATAGAGTCTCTTGGCAACACGATCCTCCAATCAGCATTCGGCCGGCCAGTGGAGGTCCCTCCCTACTCTGGCACCATCATACTAATTTGTTTTCTCTAACGTTTCTTCAGATATAGTGGGAAACCATAATGTTGCTTCCTAGCTTTGCGGGGGAGCGCGGCTCCCATACAAAGTGAAGGCCGGTGCGATGTGCTGTTCTGACTACCTCTTTGTGTTCTCTCAGTCTCTGCACTCGACCTTGCTACTTTCAATATTGCAAGCTACACACTTTCTCATGTAACTTTCCCCTTCATTCCTGTCCACCCCATCAAAACTTGGGGGGGGGGGGGGGGGGGTGATTGGGTCAATTTATTCCTAAATCACAGCACATACAATGAGCACAATAAGCAAATAATGTAATAATAAGAATCTTGTAATGTTATATAAAAATAGACTCCACAAATGTAAGAGGGAGAGAGTTTAAGGTTAAGGCATTGATTCATGGGACTGAGTGTACCATCAGTTTCACAAAGATTGCAGACAATGGAAATCAAAGCAAAGCAACCTCGCTATCTGTCTTCACAGGTAAATCTGAAAATATAATCAATGACACCTGTTTCTGGATCTTTTGGATAATTATATATGGCTTTTTTTTTTTGCCTTTCCTTGTCAGTCAAACAGCACTTTAAAATGCTGACAAACATTCATGGAACATTCCTTTTTTTACTTTTACTGAAAGCTTTCTGTTTTTCCCCACAGAGCCCAGCACTCCTGTGCAGAATAAAATCGATCAGCTCAGCAGGGAGTCAGAGTCCCTGCCACCTGCTGGTGAACTTGCTGAAGTGGAGAGTAACAATGCAACATGGTGCAGTGAGGTTGGAACTCTGCAAGAGAAAGCTGATGGAACGTTAAGCAAGCCAACTGCACCATCTGCCCCCAAAGGTCAGTCAAATATAATCGTTATTGCATGGTTTACTATAAAAACAAAAGAGGCAAAACAAAACTAAAAGATGTACTTACTGTTAGATGATAACGTTAAATAATTGAGCGGTTTAGAACTCTGCCACATCAGCCCATAATATATGTGTATCTCAATAAGCTTGTGCTAGGGAATTGTAGTCTTTATTTTTCATTGAATAAAGAGGTCGCCACTGGGTGAAAATATTATTTTGGCATTTTGCACAAAACAAAAAACTGGCCAAGAAAAAGCCCCTTATTGTAATGGGAATCTTTAATAAAAGTTAACAAAACAAAAAAGGAGCCGGATACAAAAGGTTCAGCCTTTGAAATCTACATTCTAATTGTGACAGAGGGTTGTTCAGTTAATTTTCCTTATTCTGAAACTGGCACCAGAGCTAACTTAGCTTACTGGTCTTTCCAGCATGTTTGTTTCTGTCATAAAAATAATCAGACCTCTTGATCTGGGTGGTGTCTCCAAAGCTGTCGCCATTAAACAGAATCCATGAGGTGCATTTCAGCTTACGATCAATAAATGTATCGCCAGGTATTTAGCTTCTTAAATGTTATTCCATTGCTGTTTTTCTTGCAAAAGTACATTGGGACCTTCTGCACAAAACAAAAACTCTGAAAAAGACCATTCAGAGTGTGAGACTGCCGAGAAAGTTGCAGATGACATCACTGCAGAATTGTTCCTTGAAAACAAGAAAGATTTCCTTGCAGAAGACAGAAAGCTGATTGCCCAGTTTTGTGTAGTTAAAGCTAGCTGGCTTTCCAAGTTATTCTTTTGTATAAGTCCTTGGTGAAGCTAGCGATCCTCCTGACCATGCGACACTGGCCCTTTATGGCACATTTCCACTGCAGGGCCTCACACGGCTTAGTACGGTATAGTTAGGCCTTTGTAGGCCAGGCTCACTTTATGCTGCGTTTCCATTACAGGGTTAGGGTAATGTTGTGAATCGAGTGGCCTGTGTTCGTCGTCCATTACATACGCCTGCCCATACCATAACCCCACCACCACCATGGGCCACTCTAATTTGTTATTCTTTTCAAAATAACACACTGTTATTTACTCACCAATAACACACAATTATCCTTGCTTTTATTTATTGGTTTAATTCCATAATCTCTGGGTTTTTTGGCGTCCGTCAGGAACTGAATTTCAAAATAAAAATAACCGGAAACAGACGTAGGCATTTCGAGAGATTACCCAAGATCCTCAGCTATGGTTTAAGCTCGCTGATTGGATGTTTTAGCCGCAATGCATCCTGGGATTTGGTGTTTATATGATATGAAATCCAGAAAACATTTTAAAAGAATAAAATAATACTTAATTCCGAGTGTTCTTGCTTTTCTCTTTGAAAGTCATCACATAACGGCATTGTAATACACGGTTCGGCTGCATTACATCTTACACATCTGCCGTAGTTCTTTATTTATAGAGCCCTGATGAGAAGAGAAGACCTTTGGAAAAACTGAAGAAATGCCGCCGAAACTGAATACTTGACGTGGATCATAAATATATCAACAATTAAACAACATCTTCAATTTCTCTTCACACAATACGTCTCCTTGCAGTATCAACACTAATTCGGCTGACTTTTACATTTGATCTAATTCATAGATAGGTTATATTTACACCATAACGGTGCACAGCTGATAGAAAAGGACTGTAGTTTTTAAAGATATTACTGATTTTCTTTGAATATGTAATGTGTGTGTAATGTAAATACTGAGTCTGAAATAGTATAGCGAATATGCTGTAAAATTATGTGAAAGCATGAATAAAACTACACATCTTCAGATGTTGTACATACATAAGTGTCCTTACACTAATAATACAAAGTTATTATGGCTGTGTGTACCTTGTGTGCACCGCCTAGTGGTTAAAGCACGTTATTGAATTATTGTTTTTATGTGTTATATTTGATTAAAAAAATATTAAGAGTACATACTTTCATAGGGGGAAAGTAGAAGGTCTGTGATAGAAATATAGAATATAAAAAATCAAGAAGATACTATAAGTGATCTCTACAATAAAACAGTTTAGTGCAGGATGTACAAAGATATTAATAGGAGGAGGTAGCAAAAGAGAAAAACCAATTAACCTTTATTTAAACATTAAATAATACTTTAGATTAAGGTCTTCTTTTAAATATGAAAAAAACTTTGGGGGTATCTATCTACAGATAAATATTAAGCCTGACAAAGTACTTAACGTCTAATATATTGCTTTCCTGCAATGTTAACTATGTTGAAGCACTTATTTTAACTGATATTATACATATGAATTATACTCTTATGTATGTAGATAGTATAAGAAATGTGCAGAATATGACAGTTTAATGGTGGAGGTACACACATATTGATAGATGTCTTGCACTGTTGAGGAACCTGTGACCCAAGATTTTCATTCATTGCATACACCGTAGTTGTGTATATGATATGTCAATAAACCACTGAAAATCTTGAAATCTTGAAAGGGATGTGCAAAATAGCCATAATATACAGTCTTTAATTAACTATTAGTAGAGAATAAAGAGTAATGAATATACTTTAATACTCGTTTCCATTCATGTCAATTAAAGATAAATGTTTAGTCTTCTCAAGCACCAACTATCAAATATCTCTCCTGATTGTTCGCACTTGACAATCACCTTACCTGAATTTTACTCAGGTGTAACTAAAGTCTGATTTAAGGGTTGTTTATATTTCACATCATTAATCAGAATCTGCAAAGTAACTCAAATAAGTGTAGTGGAGTAAAAATACCAGGTTAACCTCTGAATTGTAGTGGAGTAGAATTACAAAGTAACAATGAGCTGTCATGTGGGTATATATTAATGCTGCGCATTATGGACACAAGCAATTTTCACCCATTTATTAATTATATGTTTTACATTTGATAACACCAATGTGTTTAATACTGGCAACTTCTAATTGTGGGAAAAACGAAAATGTTCAGTAGAGACGTCCCATAGAATATTTTGCGAAACACAATAGCCAGCATGTGTAGTTCTGGGGGGGCGTTCGATTCCAGTTTTGGATAGTCTGGCGTGGTTTCGTTCCATTTCAAACAGCTGTTTGACGCTCGGCGTAACCTTGGCGCACTGCCACTCCAACATCCAATCCCAGAGCTTGAAGATTAATCACGGGGACTGTAGTCCTAAACGATAGCTGGGGATTATGGGTAGTGTAGTGTCTTCGGCCATTCCTAAACTCCTAGAGGCCTACGTCTGTTTCCGGTTATTTTTATTTTGAAATTCAGTTCCTGACGGACGCCAAAAAAGCCAGAGATTATGGAATTAAACCAATAAATAAAAGCAAGGATAATTGTGTGTTATTGGTGAGTAAATAACAGAGCCCCAATTATTTTCCTCACAGACGGCAACAAAAGTCCAAAATTATACGATTTAAAATAAAAGCAATAATTGTGGCTTGATATTGAGTAAGAACATGTTTTTATGAACCACACAGCTTCCGGTCTTCCACGACCCGACCGGAGAAAAAGACGTGCTGCAGGCACGAAACACATTACCAGTAGAAATACATTGCTTTTAAAATCGTGCTGTGCAACACGAAAAAAAGGGGAAAATCGTGTTGGTGAACACGAAATGCCATGAGACTGGGTTGAGTAATATGTTGTGTTCAACAGTGTCTCACGCAGCGCTGAGATCTAATAATACTAATACTGAAGTTCTGCCACTGTCTGTGTTTAAGTGGATGTCATTGAAGACCTTTACAAGAGCAGTCTCAGTGCTGTGGTTTGGACGAAAGCCTGACTGGAACACATCAAAACAGTTATTTAAATGCAAGAAATTACTCAACTGTTGAAAAACAACTTTTTCAATGATTTTACCTAGAAATGGGAGGTTTGATATGGGCCTGTAATTGTTCATTACTGAAGCATCTAGATTATTCTTTTTTAAGAGCGGTTTGATGACTGCAGTTTTCAGGGCCAGTGGAAAAACACCTGAGTGAAGAGACTTGTTTACTATATGAAGTAGATCTGAGGCCATGCAAGGCAAAACATCTTTGAAAAATCCTGTTGGAATAATATCAAGGCAGCAGGAGGAGGATTTCAGAAGTTGAATAATGTCCTCTAGGTTTTTATCATTAATCTGATGGAATTGTGTCATGGTGTTTGAATTGATGTTAAGTGAACACAGAGACAACACATTTGCTGTTCCTGATGCAGAGGCACTGACTGCTTGTCTGATTTTCTGAATTTTGTCAGTGAAGAAGGAGGCAAAATCATTGCAGGCCCGGGTGGATAGAAATGCAGAGGCTACTGACACTGGGGGATTTATTAGTCTGTCGACGGTAGCAAACAAGGCACGTGCGTTGTTTTGTTTTGGCAATGATGTCAGAGAAGAAAGACTGTCGGGCAATTTTCAATTCCAAATTATAAAGGCCAAGTCTCTCTTTATAGATTTCAAAGTGAACCTGCAGATTTGTTTTTCGCCACCTGCGTTCAGCTTTTCGACACTCTCTTTTTTCTGTTCTCACGGTCATGGCCTTTCTCCATGGAGATATTTTCTTGCCAGTCACTTCCTTCACCTTAGTTGGAGCAATGGCATCTATAACATTTTTAATTTTTGAATTAAAATGATCTACTAGCTCATTTACTGAGATGTTAGCAGGGGCAAGTGTGGAAGAACAATTCTGAGTAAACATTTCCCTAGTATTTTCAGTTAAATATCGCTTTGTGGTTACCTCTTTTTGAACATTTTTGTGAACAGAAATAGAGCTCTCAAAGAAAACAAAGGACTGATCAGAGAGTGCAACATCAGTCACCACAACCTTAGAGATATTCAGAGCCTTTGAGATAATTAAGTCCAGAGTGTGCCCCTTATTGTGCGTGGGCTCCGTCACATGCTGAGTCAGTCCATAGTTATCAAGAACACAAAACAGTTCTTTAGCCCCTCTGCCCTGGGGGTTATCAACATGGATGTTAAAATCACCAACAATGACTAGACGGTCAAAGTCAATACATAGACAGCAGTTCAGTAAAGTCATCAAAAAAGCTTGCACAGTATTTGGGTGGTCTATAGATATTTAGGAACAGAGCTCGAGAGGAGCATTTCAGCTGAAGGGCCACATATTCAAAAGAAGCAAAGTTCCCATAAGATGTCTTCCTGCATTGAAGGGAATCATTGAACAAAATAGCAACTCCACCTCCTTTCTTATGCATTCTTTCCTGACTCATAAAACTAAAGTTGGGAGGGGTTGATTCGATAAGAACAGCTGCACTGTTATTTTTGTTCAATCCAAGTTTCCGTTAAAAACATAAAATCAAGATTGTGCTCAGTGATAAAATCATTGATTTAAAATGTTTTTCCTGCCAAAGACCTGACATTTAATAAAGCTAGTTTAAGTTTGTTAAATACACTATCAGTCTGATTTTTTGTGGCAAGCTGTGGCTGACATGGAATCACTTCTAAATTTGATAAACTCACACAAACTTTTGAGCGCTTCCTGTTTCTAAGCTGATTCACCGCTCTTAATCTATTACCTATCAACACAGATATCTGCAAATCTACTGGCAGGCAGGGCCCCGGCAAGTCCTGGAATGAGTTGAGAGTGCCATACGCCCTTGAGCCTGGACCCAGCCCATATCAGATAGAGTTTGCGTTTTGGACATACACATTCTTATCAGGCTTCGGAGACAGCAGATGCTGTCTTGAAGGGAGGGGCGGACGCTTTGGTCCGGATGATTGTGGTAGGCATGGTGATGGGGGTGCATCTATGCTTCAGTGATTGTTGTGGGCGTCGTTGAGGAGGGGCGGGGGTAAAGGACATGCTGCCAACCCTGCGTATCGCCTTCATGCTGCGGTCATTGAACTCCAGGAAGGACTTGGTGCCAACCCTCTGTATCTCCTTCATCTGCTCATCAAACTCCAGGGGGGTGGGCGAGGGTGAAAGGGTGAGCGGAGAGTAGAGAGAGCTGGGGTGTGAAGGAAGAGTATCCTCAAAGGCGTTGACAGGGGGGGTGAATGGCGGTGGACACTCCTCCATTTGTGTCATAGGTCTCCCATAATCAAAACATTCCTCAGGCGGGTGCAGTGATACTTCTTCAAGGTTTTCTGCGCGATGTGTTGTCTTTCTCTTGTTTTGATTCCTCTTGTTGCTTGTCCTTGGCAGAGGAAACAGATTGATGACGCAGGCAGTTGAATATGTTAGAGATAAACAATTTTACTCCTGACTTGTTCAGGCAAATTCCATCTGCCTTAAAAAGATGTCTGCGGTCCCAGAAAAAGTAAAAATTGTCAATAAAATGGACAGAATGGTCAGTACAGGCACTTGAAAGCCAGGTGTTCAGTGCAAACAATCTGCTGAATCTCTCCACTCCTCTTCTGACTGGCGGTAGAGGGCCACTGATGAACACCTCCGCATTTAGGGAGCTGAGAGTTTCCAACAGACATTTAAAGTCTTTTTTCAGCACTTCTGACTGTTGTTTCACGACATCATTTCTTCCAATATGCAGTACCACATTCTTCACAGTCGGATGTTCAGTCCCAATATACAAGATCTTCTCAGCCAAGTCAGAGACCATATCCTTGGGAAAACAGAGTAATTTGGTGTTGTTCTTACTACACAGACTTTTTACATCTCTTACAGCAGAATCACCCACAATCAGACTGTCAGGCCCAGCCTTTTACTTTTGGAGTAGCTATTGGTCCTCCTGCTGTGTGAAGAGGACGGGTTATCCAGGTCATCAGAAAGAGATCTCCGGTTCTGTGTCAGTTTAGCGTTTCTGTTCTGGATTGGCACACTTGGTGGTTTAGGAGGATTGTTTGTAGTTCTCCCTTTAGCAGCTGTCCACGGCTGTTTCCTGTTATGAAGAGGGGTTGAAGAGGCGCTCTTCCTGGGTGATAACAATGCAGGCCAGCCGGTCGCATCACAGATTTCAGAGCGCTGGGCTCTGCCTGTTATTCGTTCTCCCAAATCCCACAGAAATGATTTACTCTTAGGCTTTGCACCCAGAGAGTTCCAGGGAGGACTACCACTTGTAGATTTATTACCCGGTACACATACATGCCAACCTTTCCAAATCCAAAAGAGGTAGGTTTGCGTGCAGCAAATGTGCACGCCCAAATTAGGTAATCAGAAGAAATGGAACCCCAGTAATTACATGTATAAATCATGTATTTAACATATATTGCATCATTTTATGCAATTTTTAGAAAAAGTGGTAGTTTGGTAAACAGTGACATCAACGACATGTCTGGTCTGTAAAATGCCCGAAAAGTAAAAGAATGGGAGATAAATATCCCAAAGTCTTCACATTTTATTATATTTTTAGTGTGTTTCTGGTCCTCTTTCAGTTGAGACAGTAGATGAAGGATGTGTCAGGATGTAGAACTCGTGTGAACATTGGATAAAGCCAGGTTCATATTATTGTTTCACGTTGTTGACATATTAGAGTCAAAGGTTTGCACAAAGCGAAATATCTTTGTGTTGCGCCATAAATCAGAAAATACTGCATTAAAAAAGTAATTTCCTGCCTTTTTCTACTGATAAAGCGTGATATAAATAATGTACAGGCTTTCAGATTGCTGTAGTTCACTAAACAGAGACATTAACGACATGTTTGGTGTTGAAAATGTCAGAAAAAGTGAAAGAATGGGAGATAAATATCCCCAAATCTCAAAATTGTATTATATTTTGTGTGTGTTTGTGGTCCTCTTTCAGTTGAGACACTGTAGGTGAAGGATGCTTCAGGAAAATACCAAACACTGGATGTCTTTCAGTCGCCAACATGTGTTTTCGAGACACTAATATTAACGGGAAAACCCTGCAGGACTCAAATGCCTCATCTCTGTTCCCTTAAACTCATTTGGGAGTGATTACCCATCAGCCCCGGGGGTGCAGAGGAAAGGCAGCGTTACCCCCGGTCTGCACGTTGTTTCTCTTTCAGAAACACAGAGGACTGTTTGTATGATGCGATCACAGACACGCTGCAAACGGTGTCCGTCAATAGTCGAGTCCAGTGTCTATGTAGTGTCATTTTTATTTGTTATAGTTTGGGAAGATTGAAAATCGGTAGGGAAAGCCAACTAAGTCGGTAGGCGGTAGAAACATGTCAAAAGTGGTAGACTACCGCCCACATCGGTAGGGTTGGCAGGTATGGGTACACAGCCCTCCTGTTCCTTGGAATCCTTGTAGCTGCTAACTAGCTGTGAGTTAGCATGCCTTTGTCCATTCTTTTGCAAACTGGTAAAGTGGTGTCATTCCCACAACATAGTCCATTCACTTCCATGTTAACTTCCAACCGTTGCATTTTCATTTCCAGCACGGCCATCTTCTGTAGAAGTTTGTGGATGTCATCTGTAGAGAACGGAGGCATTTTGCTGCCAACTAGCTTAAGCTAAATAGCATGCAGTACCAGGCTTTAGCTGTTGCTAGGCCACGCAACTGTAAGACTGAGGTCGTCGTAAAAATATTGAAATATGGCTGAAACCCTCCGTCTATTTGCGAAGAATAACTGTCCCAGTGATAAGTGAATGTCCAGGAGCCGCTGCTCGAAGTTTTCAGAAAAGAAAAATAGAATATCAGCAATAAAAAGTAAGCAGAGGCAAGAGCAAGCAGAAAAGCGTCTGCACTGTATTGGGTTCAGAATTCCAGAAAAGACAGACAACTTCTAAGTTTAACTATTTATTGTAAAGAGAGCAACATATATATATTACATGGCCAAGGACTCATCACGTCTTTGGGAATCACAGGCAGCAAAGCTGTAATCTGTAACCACCAAATCCGTCAAGAGCCTCAAACCTCGTGCGACAATACATTTTATTACACAGGGCGTTGCCCGTACATTTATGATTGGTCAAGACTAGCTGAAGAGATACCGCGGTTTAGACTTGGTTCTCTTTGGTTGGTGCGCAAACTCAGATAGAGTCTCTTGGCAACACGATCCTCCAATCAGCATTCGGCCGGCCAGTGGAGGTCCCTCCCTACTCTGGCACCATCATACTAATTTGTTTTCTCTAACGTTTCTTCAGATATAGTGGGAAACCATAATGTTGCTTCCTAGCTTTGCGGGGGAGCGCGGCTCCCATACAAAGTGAAGGCCGGTGCGATGTGCTGTTCTGACTACCTCTTTGTGTTCTCTCAGTCTCTGCACTCGACCTTGCTACTTTCAATATTGCAAGCTACACACTTTCTCATGTAACTTTCCCCTTCATTCCTGTCCACCCCATCAAAACTTGGGGGGGGGGGGGGTGATTGGGTCAATTTATTCCTAAATCACAGCACATACAATGAGCACAATAAGCAAATAATGTAATAATAAGAATCTTGTAATGTTATATAAAAATAGACTCCACAAATGTAAGAGGGAGAGAGTTTAAGGTTAAGGCATTGATTCATGGGACTGAGTGTACCATCAGTTTCACAAAGATTGCAGACAATGGAATTCAAAGCAAAGCAACCTCGCTATCTGTCTTCACAGGTAAATCTGAAAATATAATCAATGACACCTGTTTCTGGATCTTTTGGATAATTATATATGGCTTTTTTTTTTGCCTTTCCTTGTCAGTCAAACAGCACTTTAAAATGCTGACAAACATTCATGGAACATTCCTTTTTTTACTTTTACTGAAAGCTTTCTGTTTTTCCCCACAGAGCCCAGCACTCCTGTGCAGAATAAAATCGATCAGCTCAGCAGGGAGTCAGAGTCCCTGCCACCTGCTGGTGAACTTGCTGAAGTGGAGAGTAACAATACAACATGTTGCAGTGAGGTTGGAACTCTGCAAGAGAAAGCTGATGGAACGTTAAGCAAGCCAACTGCACCATCTGCCCCCAAAGGTCAGTCAAATATAATCGTTATTGCATGGTTTACTATAAAAACAAAAGAGGCAAAACAAAACTAAAAGATGTACTTACTGTTAGATGATAACGTTAAATAATTGAGCGGTTTAGAACTCTGCCACATCAGCCCATAATATATGTGTATCTCAATAAGCTTGTGCTAGGGAATTGTAGTCTTTATTTTTCATTGAATAAAGAGGTCGCCACTGGGTGAAAATATTATTTTGGCATTTTGCACAAAACAAAAATCTGGCCAAGAAAAAGCCCCTTATTGTAATGGGAATCTTTAATAAAAGTTAACAAAACAAAAAAGGAGCCGGATACAAAAGGTTCAGCCTTTGAAATCTACATTCTAATTGTGACAGAGGGTTGTTCAGTTAATTTTCCTTATTCTGAAACTGGCACCAGAGCTAACTTAGCTTACTGGTCTTTCCAGCATGTTTGTTTCTGTCATAAAAATAATCAGACCTCTTGATCTGGGTGGTGTCTCCAAAGCTGTCGCCATTAAACAGAATCCATGAGGTGCATTTCAGCTTACGATCAATAAATGTATCGCCAGGTATTTAGCTTCTTAAATGTTATTCCATTGCTGTTTTTCTTGAAAAAGTACATTGGGACCTTCTGCACAAAACAAAAACTCTGAAAAAGACCATTCAGAGTGTGAGACTGCCGAGAAAGTTGCAGATGACATCACTGCAGAATTGTTCCTTGAAAACAAGAAAGATTTCCTTGCAGAAGACAGAAAGCTGATTGCCCAGTTTTGTGTAGTTAAAGCTAGCTGGCTTTTCAAGTTATTCTTTTGTATGAGTCCTTGGTGAAGCTAGCGATCCTCCTGACCATGCGACACTGGCCCTTTATGGCACATTTCCACTGCAGGGCCTCACACGGCTTAGTACGGTATAGTTAGGCCTTTGTAGGCCAGGCTCACTTTATGCTGCGTTTCCATTACAGGGTTAGGGTAATGTTGTGAATCGAGTGGCCTGTGTTCGTCGTCCATTACATACGCCTGCCCATACCATAACCCCACCACCACCATGGGCCACTCGATTCACAACATTACCCTAACCCTAACCCTACCCCTACCCCTACCCGTCAAACCAGATACTGCCTGGTTTTCGGACCCCCCCAGACCCCCCCCATAAAGCAAAACTGCACGGTTTCAGAGTGGCCTTTTATTGTGGCCAGCCTAAGGCACACCTGTGCAGTAATCATGCTGTCTAATCAGCATCTTGATATGCCACACCTGTGAGGTGGGATGGATTATCTCGGCAAAGGAGAAGTGCTCACTATCACAGATTTTTTCAGATTTTTGAACAATATTTGAGAGAAATGGTTATTTTGTGTATATAAAAATGTTTTAGATCTTTGAGTTCACCTCATGAAAAATGGGAGCAAAAACAAAAGTGTTGCGTTTATATTTTTGTTCAGTGTAACTATAGTAACGCAGTGTAGGCGAAGCTGTGACGTCATCTTCAATGCGAAACACAAAACCAACATCATCCGTTAGCTGTTAGCCCTCAGAGCTCACAGCTCCTCATATCTGTTCAGAAACTAAACAAAAGTTAAACAAGTAAACCAAAGACTGTCTGTGTCATGGCGAATACAGTCGCTGGTTTATTTATGTCTGTATAGGCCGTTGTTGTGAATGTGGACGGTCGGAGCATATACTGCGTTAGCTTAGCCGATCTTACGGTGGCCGGCAGGTGCAAACGCGGAACAACGGCCCAGAACGCATACATAAGCAGGGAACACCTGCAAATAATGAAATGAAAACCAAACAAACCCTGAAAACAAATACAACAGAAAAACGCTGCATTTACAGAAATGATGCAAACTAAATACAACACACAAACCCCGAAAACAAACGCAACAAACAAACGCTGCAAATACCAAAACGATATGCAAAGTCCAAAACACATACAAATCCCAAAACACATACAAAAAAAAAACATTCTGGAAGTGCTCGAACAAGAGTGATGGAAATCGGGAGGAAAGAAAGTTCATTTAAGTGGAGAAAGATATAAGAAGGTAAGTTTTGTTTTTATACATAGAGCGTCATATTTATATAGCTAGCGTTAGCATGCCTAACTACTACACCAGCTGAGGAGAGGAGAGCTTCACGTGAAGAGAAGATAAAGTGAGGGAAGAACATTGTTAAAAGAGATGACAAATCAAGTGCAGGCAAATAACACGGGCCATTGTGAGTACCGCGGAAAAAGGACATTTGAATTCTTAGCAGTTTGTTTATATGTATGTATTTGTGTATAGATGTTGCAACTATACACAGCTTTAGCAATTGCCTGTAACTATGGTCATGCTAATAAAGCTATTGAATTGAATTGAATTGGAGAGAGAGAGAGAGAGAGAGAGAGAGAGAGAGATAGAGATAGAGAGAGAGAGAGAGAGAGAGAGAGGGAGAGACACAAAGTAATGACAGGAGAGTAGTGTGCATTAGACATGCTCAAGAACAAAATTAGAGAAGACATTCAAGGAGAGAGAGAGACAAAACACAGATTCAACGGTAAACATGATGTATCTTTCTATTTATTTAGCTATCCACTATTTAGACTATGTGTTTTTATTTTTGATTGACTTGATTAAATGGATTTACTACATCAATGTATGTCTTTTCAGGCTGCCATGTTTTGTCCTTTCTGTGGCCAACATCTGGGGACAGTTCAAGTGTTCTGTGACTCCTGTGGCAAAAATGTACAGTTTTTGGCAGAAATTGAACACAACAGTAAGTTCACTTTTTTTTATTGTATCTGTTTCAAATGCAAGAAATAAGGATTCAACACACTACTCTGTTTAGAATACTAATTGGCAGATGCATACACTAGTTATCAGCATGAAGGACACATTTTTTCATTGTCTGTTTATGTGAAATATAGAAGCCATCATTAAATTGTAGACCAATGCATGATTAAATACACAAAACAGCTTATATTATACATTCATAATTGTGTATTAGTTCTATCTTTACAGAGAACATTTAGAATCAGATTTTGAGACAGTGAGCGGCTGGGAAAGTCACACCGCCATGGGGCACAAACAGTTGCTGACGTGATGTTTTCTTCGCATTCTCAGGCGTTCCATAAGGAGGGTCAGGAACTCACGCTTGGGACCACCAGTGTCCACTCCATCCTCAGTTTGTCCCTCATCATCAGTGAACTTAACTGACATCTCATGAGAGGGATCGAACGAGGCACCTTTGAAGCTGCGGATTGCTCCATCCCACACATTGGCTCTATTAATATTGAACCTGCTGCAAGATGTATTTGTTCTTTTTGCAGAGAATTTTGCAACAATGTCCTCCGCAGTCAGGTATTCTGTGCTGGGAAAGACAAAGTGATGTATTGTAATATTAAATGATGAAGCTAGTAATAAGATTTACAGCGTAGAATAGAAAAATTAAGTGGTAAGAGTAACAATTAATACCTTTGCTCCATTTTGTCTTCTGGCTCAGACTGGCTATCAATAATGATAAGTTCACATTTGTGTAGTTGCTGCAGTGAGAAGACAGTTGAATAATTATTTTCAAATACATAATATATGCATGACAGTCATATTTACAAAAGGATGTCGATCCTCTTCCTGCAGCACTTTTGTCATACTCCTGCACAATCCTTGTAAACATTTGAAATGGATGCAACAAACAATATCTGATCTTTGAAAAATATTTGTGGGTGTTTTTTGTATCGTCTTCACTAAGATGTCAGATATTGTGGGTGTCATTTGGAAATGTATGAAAGTATAATTGTTCTGCTTCCTGGCAATGTTACCCACTGTGATTGGAGGCTATACAAACAAACAAATGTAAAATAAAGATACACAGCAAACAACTGTGTCACGATGCAACTGTCAACCTCGTTTACCTATAGAAGTTGTTCTGACCCTGGGCAGACTGGACCTCTTCCTGGAATGGGCTTGGTGCTCCATCCTATTTTTACCCAGAAAATAAGTGCACACAAAGGTATTTATTGATTTCATGTTCACAAATTCAAACCTACATGGTATAATTACATTTTTAATTAGTCTTACCCGATCAGACGCTGGTTGTGGGTGCCTGAGAGGTCTGATAAAGGTAAACAACGAATATATTCAACCTACTGTACTATTAAAACATTCTGCTTCTTGTGGCACAAAATAATGTGTTGACAATGTTTTATTTTACCCTGGCAAACTGTTGTCCATTCGTGGAGTGCTCACTTTTGGAACATTTGGAATGTCCCACACCTGCATACACACAAATGACAGACTGAAATAAAATAAATTCACTTTAATTAAGAACAGGGACGTGCACAGACATTTGGAGGGGCTATTGCTCTAAACTAGAGAAGGGCCTCCCCCCCACCCCCCGAAAACGTAAGAAGTTTTTATTAAAAAAAGAAAACCAGGGAAATTGTTTGTTTTGCGGTCCATATCTCATTAACATATCTAATGTTAGGATCTATTAAAGACAAAATGTGGACAATTCTGTTTTAATGTAGTTTGACCATTGTAACTGCTGTGCCTTAAATAAACTCACTAATTGATTAAACCAATTCAATACGCATTATTCTTATCATTCTTATGAGCGCAGTAACGGTAAGGTATCTAATTACTTATTTATTTAGTATTCCATAACTTAATAACAGAGATGGTCAAACTAAAGTAGAGACATGGCAGAAATCCTACAATGAAGCGGGACAGTGAAGTGTTCCCCCGTATGTGAGAGAGGGCGATCAAGAGAAGAGAGAGAGCGGTGAGGGAGTTTACGGAGCAGATGAAAGGACACAGAAAGACAGAAGCACAATAACAAGTATATTTAGGTGTAAATAACCGACGGTGTCAAGAGGAAGTAAAGTCCCCTGGTTTGTCCCCTATACTCTAACTGCCATGAGAAAACTCAAAATCAATTCAAGCATATTTAAAAACGGGGACATTTCCGGGGACAGATTGACCCGAGGATTGGCCACCAAAGCCAGGCAGGCACATGATCACCATAGCCACATGAGGCCAGACCGGACTCGGAGGGCTTTCCTTTGCTTTTCAGCTGTCAGATTGTAAACAAAGTCACGTGACGCTCAGATGACAGCGCTGACAAGGTGTGTTTTATCGCAGCGAGACTCTACAATACTAATTGTGGGCTTATCATGTTTATTCGGCCACAACAGAAAAAAAAGACTTTCGCTCTCTCCAGAGGGGCAGGTCAGCCAAAAAGTTCAAAAGGGCCGTTGCCCGGGCAACATTAGCCCGTACCTGTGCACGTCCCTGATTAAGTATAGATGCCACGATAAATCCAAACTGACCAAGGTACATTATATTGTTGAGCGTCCTTTAACTCTCACATTAGGATTTACATTGGGGCACAATAAACCAACTCCTCTCTGCACCTATAATATATCTATATGATGTCAAGAGTTACATTTAGGTGCACAGTGCTGTCTCTTGACTTGCAAACTCTTTTACCAAACAAGCTAACGCTAGCTGGGTAAATATGACGCTCTTTGCATCAAAACAAAACTTACCTTCTTATATATCGACTTGTTCCACTTCGATCAACTTTGTTTCCTCCGGCTTCAATTTGCAGCACTCTTGTTCGTTCTCTCTATGTCTGGTCAGACATCAATCTGTTCCACGTAGCGCGCCCCCTAGAGGCCTGGAGCACTTCCGGAATGTTTTTTTTTTTAATGTGTTTTGGGATTTGTACGTGCTTTGGACTTTGCATATCGTTTTGGTATTTGCAGCGTTTTTTTTTGTTGCGTTTGTTTTCGGGGTTTGTGTGTTCAATTTAGTTTGCATCATTTCTGTAAATGCAGCGTTTTTTGGTTGTATTTGTTTTCAGGATTTGTTTGTTTTTCATTTCAGGATTTGCAGCTGTTTCCTGCTAATGTATGTGTTTTTGGCCGTTGTTCCGCGTTTGCACCTGCCGGCCACCGTACAATCTCCATTCAGAAAATACGCATTTTAAAGGGTTTTCGCCTGCCGTCTGTCTGAAATATGTATTACATTGAAATCTACATTCTAATTGTGGCAGAGGGTTGTTCAGTTAATTTGCCTTATTCTGAGACTGGTACCAGAGAGATAACTTAGCTTACTGGTCTTTCCAGCATGTTTGTTTCTGTCATAAAAAGAATCAGACCTCTTGATCTGGGAGGTGTCTCCAGAACTTTTGCCATTAACCAGGATCAATGAAGTGCATTTGAGTTTATGATCAATACATGTATGTCCAGGTTTATGGTTTCTTTGAATGCAATTCCATTCTGGTCTTTCTTGCAAAGTCGTAGATCCATCTGCTCCAGAACTCCGTTATGCATTTCACTTTCTGCCAACGGTGTTTTGGCTCTGAATATTGCAGATGTATTTAACCTGGTGGTAACATTGGTTTGACCTTGAGCTGGAGCAAGTGGTCGGGTGATAGAGGTTCAAAGCCATTTGGAACATTTGGCACTGTAGTTATGTGTGTCGGCTGTTGATCATTTTTACACGCACATAACTGTTGAAGGGCTTTCATCATCAAGTGTTGTCAAGTTGGCCAAAGTCATTGACTCTGACATAAATGTATGGTGGTAGCTCTGGCGTAACTCTGTCTTTTGGAAATCTGACATGTTTTGCTCTTTTGCATTTCTATGCATGCACCTGAACTCACTGTTGCAAAACTACTTTCTTTAAAACCATCAGTGCATGTCTTTTGATGAAATCAACCAAAACTAGAAACATTGCATTTTTAATTTTGTTTGAATCTATGAATTTGCAGTTCTACACTTTTCCCTGAGTTTAAAGCAAGGTATCAATATTTTCCATTGAGTTACAATATCCTTAAAGAAAAATAGTATAATTGAGCAGTACTTTTGTATCTTCACTGTTAATGACATTCCAATTTGACCTTTCTCCAAACAAGCTGCTGCAAAAGAGTTCATTTCCATAGTTGTCTTCGAGCAATCTCTTGGCTTTCTTGTCCTTTTTGGAATTCATTTATTGAAACCTTCTCACCAAGTCTTTAGCTTGGAAAAACATCTCAATAAATGGAAGGTACTCTAATTTATATTATTTAAAGATGGGTATTTCTCTGGATGGATGTAATGTTAAGTGTTGCTCCTTTGTCAGCATTTCAGTCATTTTGATTTGGTGCTGCATTACTTAAATCGAGTCACTCTTTCTTTGCTATTTGTCTGACTTGGCTGGAGTTTGGCTTTATGTTTTTTTTCTTGTTCCTCTTCATTATGGACATCAGCATTTTCATCTGGTTGACCAGTACAGTATTGCTCCACCACAGCAAATATATTATCATCCAACACCATACTCCAGGGCTTCCATGGTTGTTATTGTATCAGTTTGAAGCTCAAGCTTTTCCATTACCGCTCTAAGATTTGTTTTTATTGCTTCAAGGTTAGCTTCTTGTTTTTCAAGCGAATGTATCTGTTGTAAAGCAGCAGTGCATAGAGCAACTTTCTCAGCAACAGCCTTTCTTCATGTTAATGAAGCTGTCATAGATATATTACTGCCAGTATAGCACATATGACGCTTACTGCTAATCTGGCTCACACATTTTCTGTATGCGTACTTATCAGAATCAAAATCAGAATTCCTTCATTAGTCCCCCTGCGGGGAAATGTACAGTGTTACAGCAAAAGTGGCAAAGCAGATAAAAAAGGCAACCAATAAATGGCCAAAAAATATTATATTTTATATATATATTAATGTATTGAGACCTTATAACAATTAAATTTATATTTATATTTATATTTTTTCCTTTTCAAGTGGATGTTTCCTTAAACCATGCATAATATATTGTCAAGGGTGAACTCAGAGGCATGAACTCAAATGCACAACTCAGACTCAGGAGGTTTTCAAAAATAAAGACTTTACTGGACTTAACACAGTAACAAAAACAGGAAACACAAAATCACTCTTTCGAGGAAAAACTAATTGCTATCATCAGGAGCTTGAACATGGAATTCGAACATGGAGCAGGCTTGAATGTAGTCATGAAGGAAACAACCTGGCACTGGACAGGTGGGGACTAAAATAATATATACACAAGGTGAGGGGCACAGGTGGAAACAATCAGGGCGACAATCACGAACGCAGGAGACACATAGGGGCGGGGAGCATGGAGTCCTGAAACGAGAGGGAGAATTACTTTTCTAAATAAAACAGAAGGCACAGGACAAAGGGACATGACAAAACTAATTTAAAGAATAAACGTTCACAATAATCTTCCGAGACATGACATATATATCTTGGATATGATTGATCATGACAGACATGAACGATAGTTTCTTTCAATGTTCACCTATCACTGCCAATGTCAAACAGTGTATTGCATTTTTATAAACCTGCTGTAATTTGATGCAAATTATGTCTCAATCCCTTCTTTCAAATCCTTTCACTGACAATTCCATTGCAATCTGCCAATTAGATTTGTATATCTCTTAATTTGATTCTAGTGTCGTTGAAGGATCTGGATCCATCTCTTAGACCAGCTGTTTAATAATTGACTGCCCATCATAGTTGTAGCTTAATAAACTATAGGAAAGGAAAAATGTAATAATAAATGTTGATCCATGCTTATGAATGTTTAATAATCGATTAAGGCTTTTATATGTATTGTTTTTATTTTCTACAGAGAAGCAGCTAGAGAAGTTTTTGGAGGAACTGGGGTTGGATCACCACTACAAAGAGAAGCTGTCCCTAAGCACACTTCTGAGGATTGACCAGAAGACGTTTACAGATGAACCTGCCAAATGTGAATCCAGATCTTCCATGGTATTTTCTGAAGAAACTAATGATGGTTAATGTGACAGCTAGGAATGTGAAATATACACCTGCACACGAGTCCAACTATGAGGATCACACAGATGGTTTTGATGATTTAGACAAAAGTACACATTCAGGTGACACACTGAATCCCCTCGATATTATAACTGCTCTCTTCCTGTGCTCTGATGGTTTTGTACAGCAGGAAATGGCCCTCAAAATGTCCATGTGTCAGTTTTCCGTGCCTCTGTTGCTTCCCAACTGTGACACAAAGCAGTGCACACTCATGCTTTGGGCCATGAGAGACATTGTTAAAAAGTACAGACCTCCGTCACTTTTAGAATCCAAGGGATGTATTGAAGAGAGAATTGTTGTCTCTGAACTTCCAATGATATCTTTTGTGAGACTGGGTAAGTGCTCCTTGTCCAAGTCAGAGATCCTCAATAAGCTTCTGAGCAACTCTCAGCAGAACCATGACACCTTTGTTCACCGTAACATGGAGGGTGGTGACAGTCCAAGGAAAATATCCAATGGATTGGTGGAAATGGCTTGGTACCTCCCTTGTGGGAACAAAAACATGGACGTCTTCAGCAAGCCAGTTGCTGTAGCTAACCTTCGTGGGGACATTGCTTCATTTGAAACACAATTTTCTTTCTTGTGTCAGACATCTGCAGCAGTTTTTGTTTTCTTTGATGCTTTGGACTCTGAGTGTGAGCTGCTAACCAACCAACAACACAAGGCACAGATCTTCTTGGTGGGCAACCGTCAAGGCAAAGATTTCAAATTAGATGCTGTAAAAAAGGTAGCAACCAATTTGAGCTTAACCAAGAGCAACATCCTTTTGAAAGATGAGCACATAAATGATGCAAACTTTGTCAAAGATTTGCGTGAAAAAGTCAGCAATGCATTTGAAAACACAAAGGTGAAGAGGGGAATTGAGAAGATGGCTGACATTGCCCATGAACATGGAATCTGTGTTGATGAAGAATCTCCAGACTGCCAGACTGCGAAGAAAAACGCAGATGCCATCACTGCAGAAATTCATGACATTCTTCAATACAAAGAAGCTCAGCTTCCCTTGCAAGGACAATTATGGAAGGACCTCACTCGCTTAGAGAAGGAAGAATTGCGACTTCGGAAAGTTGGGTCTGAAAGTATAGAAGAGTACAAAAGCAGACTTAATGTAAAGAAAAAAGAACTTCGGAAAGAACAGAACTCTCATGACATGTCGAAGGCATATGACATGTTTCATCAATGCAATATCAAGCCCAGGGATAGAGAGGTGCTATTTCCTGAAATGGTTGCGAATGAACCTCGATAATGTGTCTCGGGAAAACTCTTTGACCTCAGGAAGCAGTACAAAGAAAAATGCAGAAACTCTGAGAACAAAAAGGAGATCAAGGAGATTGAGGAAAAACTTTCCAACAGCCTCATTAGGGACTGAACACTTCTTCCGTGAAATGGGCCAGATCTATGAAGCATCCCTTTCCCTTCCTGAAACAGACCCAGCACGTCAACAACTACAGCATCTCCCCAAGCTATGTGCAGAATTAATGCTTGCTGGATTTCCACTTGAGCTTGTAGATGGAGAAGCATCCAACATACCTCTCAGATGGGTGACTGACGTTCTCTCTCAGCTCAATGACTTGGTGTCTCCTAAGAACAAGATCCTGGTAGTCACAGTTCTTGGAGTTCAGAGCACAGGAAAGTCCACTCTCCTCAACACCATGTTTGGAGTGCAGTTTGCAGTCAGCAGTGGTCGATGCACTCGAGGTGCCTTTATGTTGCTGATTAAAATCGATGAAGATGTCAGAAAAGACCTCAACTGTGACTTCATGGTGATCATTGACACTGAGGGTTTAAAGTCACCAGAGCTCGCACAACTGGACAATAGCCACGAGCACGACAATGAGCTTGCAACACTTGTTGTGGGGGCTGAGTGATATCACCATTATCAATATTGCAATGGAGAATTCAACAGAAATGAAGGACATCCTACAGATAGTTGTACACGCTTTCCTCAGGATGAAAGAGGTAGGCAAAAAGCCCAAATGTCAGTTTGTTCACCAGAATGTGTCCGATGTTTCAGCCCATGACAAGAACATGCGAGACAGGAAACTGCTCCTGCAGCAGTTAAACGAGATGACCCAGGCAGCAGCCAAAATGTAACAAGAAAAAAAGTACTCAAGCTTCACTGATGTGATAGAGTACAGTCCAGACCACTGGAAGCTGGTACATTCCTGGACTCTGGAATGGAAACCCACCGATGGCACCAGTCAATGCAGGCTACAGCGAGACTGTTTATGAGCTCAAGAAGAACATAATCCACATTTTGGGAAGTTGTGGATCATCAGCTGATAATATCTTGGACTTTACTAAGTGGATGAAGAGCCTGTGGACTGCAGTAAAACATGAAAACTTCCTCTTCAGTTTCAGAAACAGTCTCGTGGCTGATGCATACATGAGGCTGTGCACAGAATTCAACAAATGGGAATGGGAATTCAAAAAAGAAATGTACACATGGGTTACACAAGCTGAAACAAGAATCTCCAACTTCAGTACACCGGCTGATAAATCGAACAAATCTGACATGAGAGAACTTCTTATGCTATTGAGAAGTGAAGCTTTGATAGAGCTGTCTAAATGGGAAACAAAGCTTCTTGGAAATCTGGAACAGTACTTCAAGGAAACAGAGAGTCATGTCGATCTTGTTGAAGGATACAGACAGGAGTTTGCAAACAGTGCAATCAGCCTTCGAGGAGAAATGGAAAGGTCTGTGTTTAATCAACTCACAGCAGCAGCTGACATCAGAAAGGGGATGACAAAACTTGATAGAATCAAGGAGAACCACACAAAGGAATTAGAGGGCAAAGTTTGTGCATTGATTGACGAATGTAGGAAGAAAAACATCAAGATGAAAGGGGAAGAGCTGGACATAGAATTTGACAAGATGTGGACTAAAACTGTGAATCACCTATCCTGTTCAGAATTGAAGGTTGAGGACATTTTCACCAGTGTGTCTCACCGCCTGAGAACAAATCTAAAACAAAAGGGAAGTCAAGCGAATGATTTGTTGAGTAACGAAACCCTGGAAAAGTGTGGAAAGTTGCCTTTTAAATATACAGCTGAAGTAATCAAGCGATTTAAAGACCTATTCAGTAAACAAAGTCACACAAAGGCTGTACAACAAACAGCTGACAGCATCATTACAGATTGCTCAGAGATGATGACTGACAAAATGCAAAGAAAGGGTAATTACCATGATACCTACATCGAGGAGATTCTAAAGATGATTGATGAGAGGCTGCAAAACAATCAGGAAGTTGACATCACTTTTCAAGTCTCTCTGAAACTGCACATCTGTGGAGACGCAGCCAGAAGGTTTCAGAAAATGCATGAAGATTTCATCCATGAGAATGATCCCTACAGATGTCTGAACGAAAACAAAGAAAGGTTTCGTTCTGATTTTAAAGATGTGTTCCATCATGTAGACCAGTGCCAGAAGAAAGCAGATGAATTCACAGACCGATGCTTGAAGCCTGCAGTCGAAGGCTTTGTCAACCGTTCCCTGGGTCCTGATATCATTGGTGAAATGAGGACAAGTGAGCAGTTCAGCACAAGAATGTCCTTCCAGTATTCAGTTTTACTGGATCTGCTCTCAGAGGATGACTTTAAAAAGTACCTGAGCTGTATTTGCTCTAATGAGAATTATGTAAAGAATTGGATACTCAACAAAATAGTGGAACACTTCTCAAATGGCTCTACGATGTTCGAGGAACAACATCTCCAGTCATGTGTCAACAGCATAAATAATGCTATCCAGAAAGCTCAAACAGAAAAGAGTGGCAACTTGAAGTCATTTGTTGACGTTGTCTGTCAGGAGCTTGGTGACAAACTGGTAATTTCCCAGGATGCTCTTGGTAAATTCATGATCCTGAACAATGCCAACCAGGAACAGTTTGCTCACAGGCTCACGGAGTGTGTGAAGGAGATGGCACAAGCTCTTAGAGAGAAGTTTAAGGAAACAAACATCCAAACTAAACTACAGAATCTTCAGGTGAATCCTCAGAACGAGCTTTTCAACACACTGATTGGATGTGGTAAACAGTGTCCGTTCTGCAATGCGCCCTGTGATGCAGGAGGAAGAGCCCACAAGGAGCACTTCACTTTACTTCATCGACCACAGGGTCTGGGTCGAAATAGATGGATAAGACACAAAAACTTATGATTGACTTATGTTCTTCCTCTGTGAACAGTGACAATCGTTTTCGCTGCAGTGCTTCAAATGATGTATGGCATCCTTACAAGTCTTACAGAGAAATGTATCCGGACTGGAAAATCCCACCAGATGCAAGCCTCCAGGCATCAGACTACTGGAAATATGTAATGGCAAAGTTCAATGATGAGTTTGCAGCAGCATACGATTCAAAGCCTGCTGATATTCCTCCAGGTTGGAAAGAAATCACAAAGGAGCAAGCAGAGGCAAGCCTCAAAGAGTCATTTTCTATCAAATGAGAAACTACAAGCTTTGTGCTCACAGAGGGTCCCGTCCTCCTCATTACAGTCATCATCCTCTCATGGATATTTAGATTACACTTGATTCATATGAAGAGAAGCAACATGCTGTTTGTGAGATGGCAAGATTGACCATATATTTTCCCCACAACAACTTACAAGGAATTTGTAAACGTTTCAGTTTTATTAAATCAGACTTTGTATCCTACTTCTTTGGTTGTTATTGTCGTATCAATTAATCAAATTCGATTTGATTGAGTGTTTTTATTTCCTTAAAGTAACTGATGCAAAAATATTTGCTTTTATGTTTTTCTGTGTTTTTGTCATAAACACATTAACAATTGTAATGTTTTAAAATATCATTCATTCTTCATGTCAACATGAAGATTAGACAATGTCTTTATTTTTATTTCAAATAAGTATCTGGCTCTTATTATTTACATTTGTATTGACACATTTAGAATTGTTGTCTTTTCATTTCTGAGCTGCATCAAAAGCCACACATATAGATTTTTAAATCAGTTAATGAATCATTGTGTTTTAGTGGTGGTACAGTCAATATGTAAACATGACAGAAAGTCTGCTGTAATCAAGTTAAGTTTGATATGTCACCGTTTCCCAGAGAGTTAGAATATATTCTTATTTAGTTTCTGTGAATACATATTAACATCAGTTAAAAATATTTACATATTCAATGTTTAAAATATCATTCAATCTAAATGTCAACATGTAGATCATACATGCATTTTCTTCTTACCTTATTGAGTGCTATTCCAGTACGTATATAACTCCAAATATTTACATTTTTATGTCCGTGTTATTATATTGACTCAAAATGCATTATTTTACTTTTTGTTTTGGGCTGCATCAAATGCCACATTTTAACATGTTTGAATCAATAAAAGGATAATTTAGTTCATATTCAGCATGTCAACATGTAAACCTGACAACAAGTTTGAATCAAGTTAAGGATGATATGTGATCCAGAAAGTTAATCTATTAGATTTTGTTTTTGTGTTTGAAAGATATTTCAGTCTAAATGTCAACATGTAGCTTATCCTTCAGGTTGTTTTTCTATTCGAGTATGATGTAATTTCCTTAGCTCAAAATCTGTTACGACTTTATTTTTTATCAACTTAGTATCTGATATCACATATTATTTACATTTATTAACACTTAAAAGATAATTCAATGTAAAAGTGCTATTGTCAACAAGTAAACATGACAACGTTTGTTTTAATCAAGTTCAGCCTCATGATCGTTCTTTTGCTCAGAGATTATATTTGTTTGTTTCTGTGAAGTATCTGATTCTTTATATTTACGTAATAAAAAATATAATTCATTCTTTATATTGTTAACAGTATACTGACTACTGTTTACTATTTCAATAAAGAGACCAAATCTGCAGACTGGCTGTGAATGTCTTTAATGTTTCCCAGATCAGAATCACAGCATATAGTGTTGTATAATAACTTCTAAAGGAAACAGAAATATCATCACCTCATTTGTTTATAAAGTTTTACTATACTTTTTTGTTTATAATCATCTTTTTTAAATTCTATTATTTAATATTTGTTTTCATCTCAAGTCTTGGGTTTCTGAATTCAACAAATAATGTAAAAACAAGACAACAGGTGCAACTCAGCAATGAATCGTGTGTGTGTGTGTGTGTGTCTGTCTGTCTGTCTGTCACTGTATTTACTGTGTGCGATATGAAGTCACTTTGGTTTGCTTGGCTGACTGCAGTTTGTTGAGGCTAGGTGTGTCCACATACATCCAGTCTGATGCACCGTTAATCACAGGTTCAGACACTGAAAGTGAGAGACATTCAGATTAACTTCAAGTTGAATTTCAACTGTTAACAATAAACTAAAAGTAAAGAATGTTTTTATGGATGAGTGTACATATTTTGCTTTCCAGTGTTTTTGTGTTGATTTGTCCATAACTGTATATTTTGCTCATTAAAAACAAATGATTACATT
Organism: Pogonophryne albipinna; assembly: GCA_028583405.1. Lineage (NCBI taxonomy): Eukaryota > Metazoa > Chordata > Actinopteri > Perciformes > Artedidraconidae > Pogonophryne > Pogonophryne albipinna. The sequence continues at coordinate 33,503,957 of CM053247.1, read as the reverse complement.
TGGATAAAGAAAGGATAGATGTAAACAGAACAAGGGGAAGTCTGTCCATGTCATTCATTATCTTTATCTTCAGGTCAGCGGAGTTGACAATAATAAATAAATGTGGACTCTTAAACTAAGATCTTTAGCATCTAAAGCAATATTGATAAATGATTTAATATCAGATTATAATATTGATATATGCTGTCTCACTGAAACTTGGTTGAGACATGAAGAATATGTCAGCATAAATGAAGCCACTCCACCCAGCCATATCAATACTCATATTGCTCGAGACACAGGCCGAGGAGGTGGAGTTGCAGCAATCTTTGACTCAAGTTTACTTATCAATACTAAACCAAAATTAAATTATACCTCCTTTGAATGCCTTGTTTTTAGTCTTACACATCCGACCTGGAAAACTTTGCAGCCAATCTTATTTGTTACAGTGTACCGTGCACCAGGTCCTTATTCAGAATCTTTATCAGAATTCTCTGAGTTTTTATCAACTTTGGTACTTAAAACAGATAAAGTAATTATCGTAGGTGACTTTAATATTCATGTTGACGACGATAAAAATAGCTTACTGTTGCATTTAACTCTATATTAGATTATAGGGTACATTATTGAAAAAAGTTTGAGAATCACTGCTCTAGATCAGTGGTTCTCAAACTTTTTTCAATAATGTACCCCCTTTGAAAAATAAATTCAGCCACGTACCCCCTGGTCAGTGCAAAAACAAATTGTCATGGAAAAAATGCCTATATAAAGAGGTACAGTACAGCGCTGCACCATCAATGTCTGATTTATTAAAACAACAACCTTGTAACTGAGCACCCCGTTTATTTTCCACATTTTATTATCCAGAGTTACTGTAAACCTTTGAATAAAGTAGTTCATCTACTATTAGTTGTTTGTTTAAATGCATTACTTATGTTGTTTTCTCACGTACCCCCTGCAGTACTCCAACGTACCCCTAGGGGTCCACGTACCCCCATTTGAGAACCACTGCTCTAGATCAGTGTTTCTCAAACTTTTTCATACCAAGGACCACTTAACCAATAAAAAAACACTCGCGGACCACCTAACTCCACAAATATCAAAAAACACATCGTTTTTCTAGAACAGATTACAAATCACCTGAAAATGGTACAAACAAGTGGCAACATGTGTGATGAAGGTATTGCGCTGGGCTATATCATGCAATTGAAAGTGAAACTTAAGCTCGCTCCATTGCGGAGATATTCCCGCGAGAGTGCGGAAAACTGAAATGAATTTATTTATTTAAAATGTGAAATGTTACCAATATACTCACGGACCACTAGGGGGCGCTCACGGGCCACCAGTGGTCCGCGGACCACACTTTGAGAAGCACTGCTCTAGATGATAGGAAAGGAGGTTTCAAACTTCCTTTATAACCTCCTTTAGCTTAGGATCCACTGGACCTCCCTCACCAAAAGGAGAGGAGAAAATGCTGCCCCACAATGCCTTGCAGCCGCAGCATTTGCCGTCACACAACAGTCGGCCGTTCACGGAAACAACCGATTATGACCGAGAAATGATATCATGAAAGTTACGGTGCTTATTAAGCATTTTAAAAAGTAGGTGGCAACTTGCCAAAGTGCTTTGTTTTGAACGTTCATCAGTATTATAATCAAGTCAACATTTCACAGTCTTTACTGAGCTGTGTGGAGTTTGTTCAACTTTTAAAAGATGTTTGAATGGTGATATACACACTGATAGATGTTAAGGACTTACGTTTATAATAAATACATCTGTATTGATTTTAAGATATTTTCACTTTCCTTTTTTATTTGAATTCCAACTTTGGTCATGAAGAATATGTTTCTCTGTTGTCCACGTTCATAAAGCATAAAACAACAGCATCAGAGCACGGTGCAGAGTCTGTAGATGAGTTTACAGTAGTCCCTCGTTCTTATTAAACATCCATGTAGTCCGCTGTATAGAAAACTAGTTTCCATAGTTTCCCCACAGCAGCAGACGCACATTTATGACGTCCGCTGGCGCATCATAAACACGTCGGATAGTGAAAGTGCAGTCGGATTCTCTAAAGTACCACAGTCTCTTTTCCTAAATCCTTTTGAATTCTCCTATCCACTATCCCTTAACCCCGTGACGTTTCACTCAGAGGTCAAGGAATAGACGATAGGGTTAGAACTTAGGAGCTGATTTTTGGACTATTCGACTGCAGACATGCACTGGAATTGAATGTTCTATTTTATCCCTGCAAAGTCTGCTTTTAAATTGTGTTGTGCCAAAGTTAAATTTCAGGTGATGTTCACTCTCAGGTTGGAGACATACTAGAAGATTATTCAGCCTGTGAAGATAATTTGACCATCTTGACAAATGCAGGCCAAATCCTAATTTTTGGCAAATGTTATCGGTAATGCGAGGGATTTGCATGACTAATTGTAACTACTGTGAGAGGGTTTGGGGACGAATATGAACTTATAACCGATAACATCCAATATGTTTACCGTCTTGATGACAAAGTGGAGACTTGTTATGTTGTTTGAAAGGCATCGAATAGTTAATACATTTTATTTCATTTAATCATTTATTTGAATAGGGACAATGCACATTAATGAACATTTAAGACAAATAATGCTTCAAGTGTAAACAATGCCGGATTTTAGCTTTGAGCTAATTTCCATCCGTAGTCCCTGACATACAACATATAAGAACATGACATTTATAAACATAGCAAAAAATAAATACATGATATGCAAAAAGAGCATGAGCAGCATACAAGCATTTACCACTTGGCAGTATAATGTAGCAGCAACGACATATACAGTGCAAGAGAAGATACAAGAGCTACCTAAAGTGCAAGAGGAGATACCCCTGTATTAAAGTGCATTTAGCAGTGATTGCATGTCTGTTTGTTTCTCAACCACTCTTTGAGTTGACCTTTAAAGCTATTGAGAGTGGGACAATCCCGTATCTCAGTTGGGAGGCTATTCCAGAGTGAGCTGCCTTTAATGGAGAGGACATTTTGACCAAAAGTGGTCCGTCTACGATGAACTTCACAGTCTCCTCTGGTTTCTGACCTAGTGCAGCGTCCAGTGTGTTTTTTGTGGATGAATTCCCCTAAGGGAGGAGGGGCCAGTCCATGTAAACATTTATAAAAAAAGCACATACTTTTAAAAGACTTACAATTGTCAAAACTCAAGAAATTGTGTTTTTCAAGGATGGTACAGTGGTGGTATGAATTTGGCTTTCTCTCAAACACCTTGATAGCTCTCTTGTACAGCTGTTCTATCGGTTTCAGGTTTGTGGCACAAGCAAACGACCAGTTTGTAAAACAGTGTTCAATGTGGGATAGAATTATACAGTGGAGGTATGACTTTGTATACATTTAACCTTTTCCACAAATACACAGGTAGCTGTCTCAGTGGAGTGGTGAGCACGAAAGCCAAACTGCATTGGGTGGAGTGGAGCGTAACCTTTGTCTAAATGTTTGGTGATTAGTTTTGACACCCATTTCTCAGCTATCTTAGAGACACAGGGGAGGATGCTGATTGGTCTGTAATTGGACATCATTGCCTTATCCCCAGATTTAAAAATCGTGTCACCATGGCCACCTTCCAGGATGATGGGACTTCCCTCGTGCTTATAGATTGATTCACTAGCATAGTAATTGGTTTTATTAGACCGTCGATATGTGTCTTTATAAAGTTGTTGTCTAAATCATATGCATCCCTATCCTTAGAACCTCTTAACCCTAAGATTATATTTTTTACCTTAACCTCTGTGATTTCCTCCAGGTCAAAAACGGGGTGTGTATCCACAATTGGGCTAGGTGAGACCTCAGATGGCGGGAAGAGCTTTGTAATGTCCAAAGCACTAGTTAAGAAATACTAATTGAGAGAGCTGGCCAACACCGTCTTTTATCAGGGCATCATTGATTTCTAATTCTAAAACATTATTTTCCTGTTTGGTTTGTTTACCTAATAGTTGAGATTGCTGCCACTGCGCCTGAACTGCCTGCCGCTATCTTGGAAATGATTAAATAATAATTGAAAATGCTAATTAAATCACTGTATTTTGTTATGTCTAAAGTAAAAAACCTTTGCACAGTCTGCAATTGATATGGAATAGCCACGATATAGGAATACCAACGTGGCACAAAGGTAGAGAGGCTGAAGAATGCAGCGGCACAGCGAGGGCACATCAGTTGGGGAGGAAAACATGTAAAGATGCTATAGTTTTTGTTTGGTTTCTTGTACCTCCTACCAGTCAGAAAGTCATACATGATGATGAGACATGAATTCATGAACTTCCCTCTGAGACGAATCACAGAATGACTTTCAAAGTTTCATCTTACAAAACCATGAAGGAGTGTGGTATATTCTGTTAGGTAGACTGTACATGCACTCACAAACAAACACACACACACACACACACACATACCATGTATACATCACTTCAGGGGACATTACATTGACTTACATGCATTTCCTGGAGACTTATCCTAACCATAACCAACACATGCCTAACCCTAACCCTTACCCTCAACCTTACCCTAACCCTAATCCTAAACCTAACCAAGTCTTCACCCTAAAATTAATGATTCCCCTCATGGGGATCTCCATTTTGTCCCCATAAGGGAGGCGAGTCCCCACACGTGACTATGTAAACAGATTTAAGTCCCCACAAGTATAGTAATGCTAGGCCACACACACACACACACACACACACACACACACACACACACACACACACACACACACACACACACACACACACACACACACACACACACACACACACAATAAAAAGATGGTGATCTGAACTTTCAACCTTTACTATCTCCACTTCCTATCCACATTCTAGACTTATTTAGAAAGCATTATCCTTCATCCACCGTGCAACATGCATGCAGTTTATCAGACTATAGCACACACAATCAGAAGAACATTTTATTTGTGAGATAGAGAAGAGAGAAGACAAAGCATGCTGGTATTTTGTATACAGATGGAATATAAATGTGGCAAAACATCGCTTGGTGCCTTCTTTGTCTAACATGGAATGGAATAGAGTGGTACATTAATAAGTCGTACAACCCTGAAAAGACAATTTATCACTTCTGATATAAGGTATGTGGTTAACACAAGCTTAAGAGATTTTCAAGTTTTGTTCTACAACATGAAATACGTCAGTAAAGGCTCCACTTGTGAATATCCATAGCTTGAAAGAAAAGGCGGCTGCTAACAAGTGACTAAGTTAACTACAAGTCCCCCTTTAGCTTAGCAGTCGTGATGGGCAACCATGCGAAAGTGATGTAGATCGTTTATAGCCTAACATTAGGTTTTTACTTCTGATGATTGAGTTTACCCTTCAAACGTCATAAAGTGGTAATAACATGTGAAGATTATCCTTCTAAACAAAACATCATAGTATCATAAATGTGTGTTGTCCACAAAGATTATTTTATGCGAAATCCAATGGGAAAATTGTATCGCTTTTTGTA